>JAULCA010432656.1:0-12153 GCA_032360845.1 Crassadoma gigantea
TTTCATATCCCCAAAATTTATCAAAACTTATAAAAGATATTAAGAAAATGCTCAAAATATTACATACACAGAAACACTATACATCAGACACGTAACTTTCACACAGGTAAGTATGAAACGGACTATAATTGGTTTGCCATTGACTCCCTATATCATTTCTTTTATTTGTTTTGTGTAAAAAGTGGGGAACTGAGAACTTTTGATTTTTGAGAAATAAAATAAAAATAAAATATCGATTTGTAGAATGAACAATTTGAAGTCTTATACTTATAAGAATATTTTTGAACCTCCATAGTTTTTAAAGATATTACAGGTGACAGTGTTTTTATTAGCGTGTCGTTGAGCGGAAAAGCCGTCGCACAGTTAGGTCTGCATGACATAAAACCAAAACAAATTATAATGCATAAAATATATCATTTTAGTTCATGAAACAAAAGGTGCAACACATTCGACATTTGGAGATAATCGTGATTTTTTATTTATTCTTCCACTGCAGATGTTTATTTTTTCTACATCTATATCATAATATATTTCTAACAGATCTGGTCGCTAAATTACAAACACAATTAGTTAAAGCTTAAGTCTATATGTTTGTCGATTGGAGATATATTTAGTCTTCAGCTCGAGACACTCAATAATAAAGTCAGGGAGTAAAGAAAGTATTGATCTTAGGAATAAATCTTTCCACAAATTGTGTTAATTTAAAAATAAATAAATGAATAAATGAACGTGTTTGTCACGACCTTCTCTAAAATATTCAAATTTGGAAATCTGAATTTGTGTCTCGAAACCCTTTAGATGCAACTCTGAATATTAGTTCTGACATTTTAGTTCACAGACATATTAACACTTCTATAGTCGGAATCACAATATACGATTATTATTCCGAAAAAGCAATGTCAAGGGGTTTAGAATATGAAGACAGAAATTAATTCTGTGCCAGAATATAACTTGTAGAAGAAGTATAGCGACGTCATTGATTTTTGTTTAGGTCGGAGAAAACACGCAGAAGACATTTGTCATGAGTCTAGAAGGCCAAACGATTTCAGACTTTACTGAGTTTTAAAATATAACAGAACGATTTTGACAGTTTAATTTTCGTTCCAATTGATTTCGAAATTTAGGCCAAAATGAGAGTTTCGATTTAGAGAAAAAAGGTGAATATTCGAATTTAGTAATACATTTTATTTACTGCATTCTTTGCAAAGTGACAAGACGTTATTTTGCTTAAAGAATATGACTCTTAAACGATTATATTGGAAAGGGTTTCAAAATGTGTATTGTTTCCTTGTAGCGTTATAGTTACCCACTGTCACACCAAAACATCTTAAGTTACCGACTACAAAACTAGTTAAGAAGATCTTTGCCATTCTTTGACAAACACAGTTAAGGAGGAAATTTATATTGATAAAACGAAAGTCGTTCAGAATCTAATAACGCATTGATTTCTTTTGCTAATATCATGGCAACGGCTATTTCTATTGTTTGGGAAATCAGTATTTCCACAGGCAATCATCATATGGAGTTTATTGATATCACAAAAAAGAAATGAGAAAAGAACCAATTGATTCATATAAATATCGTTCTTGCCAAGCTAAATTCTTTGAAATTGACAGATACGTCACGACAAAAAATCACTCAATGGCTGCCTCAATATCAGCTTTTTCTATAAAAACATAGAATGCCTTGCAACCACGTCAAGTCTCGTAGCGTGTGAGATCGGAGGTCACATTTTCATTTTATTTTTCATCAGAGCGATCATCACAACAAAAATTTGATTTAAGGATGTATCCTACCTTATTATGATATACATCTACCTTTCAAAAGAGTTCCACTGATTTATATTAGCTCCTGAACGGATGACATAATGTATATATACAGGTAAACAAGAATGCGTAGATTGAGAACATTCATCCTTTGCAATCGTGGATGTTTCAATCATCTTCACCGAAAGGAAACATTAGAATACATTCTACGTAAATCGCATGACATAAATACAGGAAAACCCCGTTGTGTCGATATGAATACGGGAAACCCCGTAGTGTCGATACATGTATATATGCGAAAAAACCCGTTGTGTCGATATAGATACAGAAAACCCCTGTTATGTCGATATAAATACAGGAAACCCCCGTTGTGTTGCTATGAATTCGGGAAACCCCCGTTGTGTCGATTAATATACCAGGAAAACCCAGTTTTGTTGATATGAATACGGAAAAAACCGTTCTGTCGATATCAATACGAGAAAACCCCGTTGTGTCGATCAATAACGGAGAAAATCTCATTGTGTCGATTTGAATAGGGAAAACCCCGTAGTGTCAAATAATAAATTGGAAACTAAGTTGTGTCGATATAAATACGGGAAGTCCCCTCGTATCGATGTAAATAGAGTAAAACCCCGTTGTGTCAATATGAATAAGGGGAAATCCCGTTGTGTCTACATGGTTCTAATTCGAGAAAGCGAAAAGAGTGAAAATAAAAAGGGTTAAAACTGTCTAATTGTGTAATACATTTGTTTAAATGCTTACAACAATAATAGAAAAGGTTGGATACTTTTTTTTCGACAATGAATGTAAAACGCTTTCAGCTTTTCAGATTATACCTGATTGGACACCGGAAATGAACTCTCCTAAATGACTGCTTAATAAGAGAATAAAGGAGAACGGAATAATAAATAATACGGCTCGAGTTTTATATTTAGAAACTGACGTACTATATAAAATCTGCAATTGGAATGTCCCAAAATAGACAACAAATTGTTCCACTTATGTAAACAAAAACTGTGACACATACTTCGTCCTTGATTGAATGCTGAGACATATTGGTCTAATCAACGACTGATCAGTTTCCTCAGAAGTACATTAATTAATCAGCGTCCGTGTTCAGATGATCTCCCTAAATAGCAACTATTGACTTGATTAAACTTCATGGAATTAGAAGTGTCTTTTGTAATCATAGCCGCGTATCAGAGCTAAATACCATGACGACAGAATCCACTGTAAGAAAATAATTAGGAAGAATTAAAATAAAGTGTTTACTGCAAATACATGAACGCAATTATATCTTTAAATAATCCTTTATTTCAATTAGCAGGCACTCAACAACAAGTAGTCAGCTTGATAGCTGTGACGTACACCGATCCACTTTACTGCATTCAGATAGCTTTTATCTTTTTAATCGGCTCTTGGGGGATTTTATTTACTGTTGTGCTATTTATATATCTTTCATACCGTAAATCTCTAAGTTTCGCGATTATTATTTTTATCTATTGTAGCTCTGCACAATAAGTCCTCATTAACAGTGACTTGAACCATTACGTAATATAAGTTTTAGAACGCTATCATTAACAACTTTATACTCTATATTCTCGAACGCTAGAATGCTTGTTACTTAATATTTGTGATCATAAAAATGCGGACAAAAGTCTCTATAAGTGTTAAAAAGTATTCCCAATCTCTGCCGGAAATCTAAATTCTCCGAGTTCTATGTAAAATGTGTGCTGTCTCCATAAAAAATGAAAGGGTTTTTCTCCTGTCCGTACAACTCCAACCCAGGTGGAGTATAAAATGGTCTGGGTGGATGTTGCGGTATCTGTGCTGCTGCATTCAAGTAAGGTGCTACTATAAATTATACCGTTGGAAGCAAGGTCCCACTATAAACAGAACACAATACATCCCACGCAGGTATACACACATAGAGAGATTTTAGCAAGGTGACGACATGAGACTAGTAGTAAGCGCCTGATATAGGCAGCTCCTGCGAATTCCTCAAAATTGTATTGCTTAATGTATGTCATAATTGAATTGACTGTATCAGTTGTACAAATTTCAAATCTATATACTGTAAAGCGCTTTAGAGTGCTTTAGTTTAGCTAGAAAGGGCGTTACATTAAATATTGTATATTATTATTGTTATGACAGTGATGTTAGTTTATGAATTTTAGTATTTGTAGGTATGCATGTTGTGACTAGGGACAAAAGCCTTTCTGTGCCCTTACCCCGTATTGATCACCAATCTTCTTTTAATTTAAGCCTTAAACCAAAACTTGATAGAAGTAAAGCTCAAACTTACTGTTCCATTTTGTTACTTTCTGTCATCAAAAATGAAATTCAAGGACAAAAAAAACATTTGGTTTGTCTGAACCGAAAGTTGTATTGCTGTTCAGTCTCAATATGACATGAGTTCATCGATTTGTTATCACGTGATGAAAAACACAGAAAAAACCCGGATGTCTGACAATTTTTTCTCTCACACCCATACCAATACTCTTTGCTTATGTAATTTATCCATGCCAGATTGCTTTTGAATATTGTTGGGCAATTTGTTGTGGGTGCTCAAACTTATCTTCCTATTTCTGTTTTCAGTTCCAATTGAAGATGGGCCATTCGGGAGTCTGATTTGGAGGGTAAGTCTTACTTCAAACCAACCGCTGTTACTCCTCGTCATCAAGCTTATTCCATTAAAAATGGGTAACATTTAAAAAAAGTAAACCATTTCTGGTTAATCTTTTGTAATGAACCATTGAAGTGGATTATTTCATTTATTACACAATTGCTGGCGGCGTTAAACTGTAGTTTTTCATGCAATGACATAATTTCAAATTTAATGCATTTCTACGGAATGTCACACTTTCAAGAAGATCCAATTTGTTTCTTAAGATATTAATCTAAAGAGAAATATTGCCATAGGAAGCCATGACAAAAGCTTAAAAGAATATTTACTGTCAGCAAGAGAGGAGAAAATACCATATACCTTTAATAATCGCCTTTAGTCTGACATTTTAAAATTTATTTCGATTTCTATTTCTAAAGATTGACACTAGTTCAATAATTTATTCTCTTTCTTTTCAATCAAAATATCGGATTTAAATCTGGTCAAAAGACCAATGTTTTACTCAGGTGAATGTGACAATTTCCCCAATTTATTAAAGAGCAGTTGAATAAAGGTGTTGTCTTAGGTGAGAATCCTACTAGAATATTAATATACTTTTTATGTGTTTCTTTCAAAAATCATGCCCTGCTACAATAAAACTAAATCAATAAAGTGGAAAACTGTTACTTGTTTATGTTTACAGAGGAACATGCTTTTTTTCACTCCAGATTTAGTCGACTGCAATTTCTATCATGTCGCGTTTACTTTAAAGCAATTCAGGTTTTAATGCAGCTCCCCTTCTATTTCAACGAAAGTTTAGGCAATTTTCAAACTTTTTATGCCTATAGCAGAATTGACTGGTCATAGAAAGACATAACAACTGTATCTTGTAATGTAATACATTTTGGCATACTGCATCTATTACGAGTATTGTAAAGGTACCATCACCTGTATGATGTCTGTGTTACGTTCATATATTACGATTTTGTAGAATTGTGCGATTTGAATGTAAGACTTTGATGCAATAAGTATCTGTATATGATAAAATAAAAGTTATAGCAAAAATTACCCTGGGACAAAAGCATTAAGCAAATGAGACAAAAATATCAAGATTCAAATCAAATATCTTGAAACACGATTATTTCGAACTTATGCTTTGTACTTGTACATTAAGACAAATGAGGTTATTATCCATAACAAATTTCTAATTTATTTATACATTAACCACACTATACACAGGTTTTAACCCATGTACGTCGTTTGGGATTTGAGAATCATTTCATTTCTTGTTACTTTAACCAGTATTCACTGTTTATTTAAATATACTTGTTGCTTTCTCCAAAATAGCTAGTTTATGCTACAAGTTGTTCCCTTTGATAAGTCATAGTCGTGTGACCTGTTGTAATAGATCCTTTTCTAAGCAAATCTTAATGTTAATTAAGAAGTTTGTGAAAATAAAAAAAAAACGAAAGTAGCAACCAAAAAGTGACTTCCATGTAACAAAACCTTTAGGATTTTAAAAATATTTGCTGAGAAAAATTTTAACAGATCTTAAAAAGTAGTTTTTTCTCTCTATTATTTATGCTTCAACAATTCAAATATAATTATATGTGTGCTGAATTCGTTAGGGCACCCATAGTTTTCTACAGTCATAACTTGAGTGTTTAGGTCATCGCCATGTCTTGTTATTGCCATGGTATTTTGTTACCATTCGTGTCCTATGGACAAAGTCATCTTCTCCCCACAATCAGTCTTTCTCCTGTTTGGTGGCAATCCGTTTTCGCTCTTAACCAAAGGTTGTTAACGATTGGTTAACTGTGCTAGTGTTTGCCATTTCACTGGGTATTTTTACATATTGACTGGCTATTTTTAGACCTTTTTCTCCTATTTAAAGCAATCTTTTTTGTACACTGAAACACACAATAGCAAAAAGGTACATGTAGTTGATTTGTCAACGTAGTGTGCCTTTTATCAAGGAAATATATATCGAGTCACACATTTAAAAAATCTGCTTTCAATAAATCTTTTGTTTTCACAGGACAAGAAGTACTTGATCACTGTGCTTGTCCCCATAGGGATAGGCATAATTGGTGCCGTGTGTATCATATCCATGGCGTATGTGGTTCGCTTCTGTCATCGGCACGAGAGGAAAATGCAAGAAATCCGGGAAACCATCCAAAAGGTATACGTCAAAGAAAAGGTCTTGTAACCTTTAACATTTTCACATCGGTGTATATATATAATTTTAGACAACTGATTATTCGTTTGGTCGTTTTACAGATGCCAGATAAAACCAATGTATTTTGTTTTGGGAAATAAATTTCCTTTCAAGAACTGGTGTAATACGACTAAAACGATATTTGAATTCTGAAGCAGTATCTACTTCCTCTGGGACCAATATTTACGATTTATCAAACGATTGTTTCCTGCCTTGCTCATTGTTAACATATCAATGATTGATATTGATTTTGCCCTGGGGCTCTTTATTGCTATCTAGAATTATATTTTGTGTGTCTCTTTGGGCAAGCTATACGAAGTTATGATTATGATTCATAACCGTTATAAACATTTATCTTACTTTACAAATGACAGGTTATGGGCCATGAGATGATCATAGATGATATTGAAAATGTCAGAATAATAAACATCCTATAAGACCTCTCATTGACTTTCCCACGTTATTTCTCTATTTCATTATCAAAGATTGTAACTTCAGTTTCAGTTACAAAACCATATCAATAGCGAAAGTGGGTTTCCTTCATTATCTTAATGTGATATGCTATCTGTTCACCAATATCGCTCATAAAATGCAATAGTCTGTCTATTGTAAATAGCTGTGAAGACAGATTACAAAATTTACATTCAAAAGGAAAACGATTCGTTAAATTCAAAATTGCTGTGAAAAAGATAACAAAATTTACAATCAGAAGGGAAACGATTCTATCAAATCGACACATATTTACTTAATCGCGCATCAAATCATCTTTTAAACAGTGATAAAGAATCCAGGTGGTAATTAGCCATCCCTTTCTGCCCGTTATTTCTGATATTATCTCATTAAGATTAGAGATATGGAGGTCGATGGTTTTGATAAAGCTCATTAGGATGGCTTATTGTTTCGTTGTTCTCTTTGACTGTTTTTTTTTCAATTTGGCCTTGAAACAGAAATTGTTTACCCTTTCGAAACAATTGGTCGTTATCTTTTTACTTGTTCACTGTTTTTCTATGTAACGCTTTCCTTTACTCACATTTTGCCCCAGTTTCATAGATTTTGAGTTTGAACTTCAGTTCCGTCACTTTGTCTCTTATGCATTCCCTTCTCTCAAGTTATTACTTCTAAAGTAATGATAAGACCAGTTATCCGCGGTATTTAGAAAAAGCGACTAGTTAAATAGCATTTTAGGAAATCAGAGGACACTAAGTTATCGTTATGTCGAAACCCTATAAAACTATAAAAGAAGAAGGTTGTTTGTGATTGACATACAGAATATTTTCACAATTCTGTTATTTTTGTGAACTCCTCGGTTGGTTGAATTTGACAATACAGCACGAATGCGACTGATCCTAATTTACAAAAAGAACAGAGCTAGTAATCACAAAACTAAAACAATTAGCACGGCGAAGCGAAAATAGACCGGCTGTGTACAGTTCACAAGTTAACTAAAGTACAGAATGCAGAAAGTTGGTTTGTTTAAGATCCACTGCATAAATAACCGGGGACCATCTTACAGGGCAAAACTCTCTTTTGCCTGATATTCTTAACGACAGTTGAAGACAAAAATTTAAGGAAGTGGTTTAAAAAAATATATTTATAATCAAAATACATGAAACAGAAAAAAAATTGATAGTCTTAAAACATGAAGAGCAAAAAAAGCTCATAAATATTATATATCCTTCAAAAATTGCATGTTTAAATTTTGCATTAAGCTTGGTAAGCTAAATAGACTTTGAACAACGGCACTTTCACGTCATATTTCTAAGAGCAAGTTCGACTGTATGTCTAGTGCTTGGTTTATTTAATTAATTTAAACTGATTTCATTCGATGTTTCTTCCCCCCCCCCCAACACATCAACCCATTGAAAATCAAAGAGCGTAATCATGTTGAACTTGACATAATAAGTCTATGGAGAAAAACATGTTGAGAATGGAAAAATACATCTGTATCAATATAAACAAAAAAGTCGTCCATTGCGCAGCACTCATAGAATGGATACAGTAGACAACGTCGTAGCTTACGTATCCTCGAACCCTTTCGGGGACAAAGTAATTGTTTTATTATGTGATATTCATAAAGCTTTCTACTCCCTTTGTTACCTACATATCAGATAGGATTTACATTAATCATATAGACTTATATAGGTTTCCCCTTTTCTATGTATTCAATATCATTTGTTGAAATTAAATTAACAGGCCAGCAAGACCTCCTGACGTCAAAATAATGATTGACGCTCAATAACTGTGTCAGCTTGATCTTATTGAAACCCGAATTGTGCCAAAACTGTTCTAGTGGCGGATTCATTAATCATATCAATGTTCATTGTTCCTAGCTTACGCATATCCGTTCGATAATTTTATTTTCGGAATTAAACACGAAATTAAAATTGATATGAACATATGAAACCTAAAAAGCGAGCACCTAAGAAAATACCTTATCGGAATATTGAATACTTGACAAATGATATAAAAATATTTACGTAGCAACTAAAATGATTTTGTTTTATTATTTACATAGACTTGAAGCGAAAAATTCAGAAAAAAATGTATTTCTCGTCAAAATAAAATAAGGAAATGGGGAAGTCAAGTAACAACGCATTCCTCTCTGGCATTACGGCGCAACTTTTTTAGGGTTTCATCTCCCTTTAAAATGTCATCATGTGTTTTTTTTTACAAACTTAAATAGTTGCATCACTCGGATGGTGATAATTGCCCGAGACTGCGCGCTCAAAATGGTTTAAGATTAATAAAGTATAATTTAATCTATAAACAGGAAACTTTTCACCCAGTCAGACTTTCATTTAATAAAATAGATATTTACCCAGTGATTATTTGCACCCCACCTCCATATGAATACCTATATACTTGCTGATCATATCTCATTTACTGAGATAATTGCTGCAATTAGCGAGGGCGAAAAAGGCTAAAACTAAACAGAAAATGACATTTCCCGCTAACAGTAGCAGTGTATTAACACCTATATCTCCAGAAAGATCATTATTTGGTTTGCAGGAAATATGTTTCACCCTCTGCCAACAGGCACTAAGGAGATATTTCAACAGTCGTATACTTATTCATTCGGAGGTCAACTCTTTGTTTATGGCAGAAGCAGAGCCCAAAGCTTCTTGAAGCAGTACTTGTTGTTGGTCGTTGGAGGGAAAATACATTTCAGACTATTGCCAACACAGAAATTAGATAAGAGTTAACATTCGTTCACATTATTTTCAGCAATTTTAAATGGTGTTTATCCTGCATCTGAACTGACTGTATTGTGTTTGTTTTACCTAAAATGTTATATATACATAATATTGCAACATCAAGAAAGCATGTGTCTTGAGTACTTTCAGTACTTTGATTTATAATTGGCGTGTCTCTTGATTGCTACTTTCATCCGCCAGAGACCAAAACCAAAACACAGAACAATGGCACGAAAGGCAATTTTTATTGTCGTTCCACCAGCAAGCCGTGCCAATTAAATGTCAATTATAGCTCAACAACAAACGCAACAGAGACAAACTATTCGTATATCATTTTGGATCTTTGATAAAAAATCAAATTGCAGTTAAAATGAATATAATGAAAACCAAGTGTGCAACGACACATGTATTCTATTTCAATTCTTCATTTTCGTGCGAAGCATTGCTATGATATCCGGCACGCAATTGATATACTGAAATGACATTATTAGTTTTACAACGAGTTTTCATCTTTTTTTTTTTATAGTTTTTGGGAAATAATATAGATAAACTAATGTCTTTTTATCAACTGCCTTGACTTGTAATGGTTTTTTTCTTTCGTTTCAGAGGTACGCAACGCAGAATGATCAGGTCATACTACTTACAAACTCTTCAGATGACGAGTTTTGATGTCATAAATACCCTTTAAGCTGAAGTGGAAATGAAAACTGAAATTGAAAAATGGATTATTATATATGAAATATAATGAAAATTTGAATTTGCAATATTTTTTCTTACATTGAAAATTTATTTTCAAGAAAACTAATGCAATTAAGTTGCGTTTGTAATGTTATAATAACAATATCTGGAAATGGGAAACCATGCCGTCAATTTATCATATGTTGCTTTATATATAATTACGGATATTTTGTTTGGATATATATGTGGTTATATGGAACTGAAAAGAATATATTGACCGTGCCAAAGTCGAGGTCGATATAGCTTATTATTAGGTCCATATAACTACATATTTACCTCAAGAACAATAATCCATAATTGGTACAATGGATATGAAATGATGCTGCTTTTATTAGTTAACAACATGGAACGTACTTAAAGCGTCGAAAGAAAAGTACTGTATTGAGCAGAAAGCCTTTTGACGTTACAATTAAGTTGCTTAATTTGTTAAGGTGTTTTCCCAATGCAATCAAAAGTCTTTTTATTGCTACCTCTAAACCGAATATTGAAAGTTTGCACATGACCCTTCAAATATATATAATGACTGTGCCCGTTAGATGATTCGGATGAGATGACATTTTGGTATGAGATGAAATGTTACATTAAGTTAAAAATAACAAGAAATTACATTTGGTTTTATTTGCTTGGTACGAAAACAAACGCAAAAATTCTGTAATTATTTTAGAGAAAATATATGTATATTTATGTATATAGCACGTACAATTTTCTTTGTTTAAAAAACCAATCAAAGCGACGCCACACTCTTCCAATAATTATAACGTCATGTCACACGTATTCGAATAACACTCATCGGTCAATTATAATCGGTCAGATTTTGAAACATTTCATATATTTTTCATAACAAAATAAAATAATGTCATTTCGTGAATTTTACTTCAAATGATGGGTACTTTACCAGACTGTGAGATGTGAAATACTTACTATACTTAGAAGACATATAGAAAGCGGTATCAGGATACGTTACGTAATGTTCCTCTTTGTGTGTTCTTAAATAAAGACAACCCTTAGTAAGATGATGAGTAGGCACTCACACAAAATGCCTCAAGGTGGTTTCTATTTAAATACATCAGTAATTGTATACTGGTATTCAAAATGGTTTCAGTACATGTTTCGAATCTGATTAAACGTATATAGCCGTCTTAACTTATCTAACAACATCCCAGAATACTTGCATTTAAGAAACTATTATTGAAATGCTGTTTACATCAGAAACGAAGCACAAAAGACAGTATTCTTGGTCCCAGTTTTAAAACGAAAAATTTAAATTTTGGAATCTGTTTGCACAAGCGGGACTGATACATGCTTTGAAGTCCAATAAATATTGATGTAATGTTGACCTTTCCACCATGATGTTGCAATCGACTTGGTCTGCAGTTCACGTGCAGATATCTTTGGATGTTTTTGTTTGAAGCACATTGCACATTAGTATATATTAAAAATTGTATACGAACACACTTATTTGATATAATGCGAATTCTCACTTTGTTAATAAATATGTTATGTTTAGATTTTAACAATTGTGAAATACGCTGTGGGTATTGTTAAAACAAACAAACAAGCAGTAAAATCGTTATCATAGCGAAAAAGTTCGTGTCATACCGTTCACATATTTGTTATTGCAGAAATACACAG
>JAULCA010432657.1:0-11270 GCA_032360845.1 Crassadoma gigantea
CAGGAGAAAAACACTTTCTCTAATATCCATGCTTACGCCGACGGGGATCGAACCCTGGCCGGCTGCGTGGAAGGTCAGAGTGTTAACCACTCGACCAATCCGTCCACTACTGTATGCATGGTTGGTAATGTTAGTGTTTTCCCCATATTCACAGTCTTAAGTTGAAAACTAAATACCCAACGAATAACAACTCCATGGATTATAATCTCCATGAACTTATATTCAATTTGCAGACACATCCATCTACCTTTTTAACTGCCGATGATGAAATTAAAACCACAATACAATATGGCTTTTACTTAATAAGTCTAGTGGAACTGGAGTGAGTCGATCATCAGCGATTAGATAGCTCAATAAGTTGAGCGTCCGCCCAGAGTTTGGAAGGTCACCCGAGGTCGAACCCCTATCTGGCTGTGTATTTTTCCTATTTATCCTGTTACAAAAGTTTATTTTCATGCTCATAATATAAATCTTATTGCCAAAGTACAAAAGTATCCCTGTGAGCAAGATATGTTTACCTGCCCTGCCCCTGTGACAGTTGCACTCTTCGTTTGAACACATTCTATGGGCCTCTTCCTGACATATTTAAGTAATCAAATATTATCATTTATACTGTATTTGGTCATTTGGTTATTTTGAGTAAGAAAATGATATTATTCAAGATTTTGACATCTTTTTTCTCTCAATACTTTGAAAATATGTTAAGAATTTAAATTTCAACAAATCATATATCTCTCAGGATCCTAAGAGGATTATACTAAATAGCATTACCCTACGTACTTTACTCTGCATTTCAGGAAAAACCTTGTTTCAATGCCTTAGACAAATGTGACTCATCTCACCTAGTCAATGTCTTTCATTTAAACAAACTTTTAAGTCTTTCCTTTTAGCAATCTACAATTTCCTTTGTAACGAAAATTACAATAGGGAAATCATTGATGCATTTTCATGGTAATCATGGCTTTACATGGTGTATGCCTCTTACAAAAGTGTATTTTTAAACAAATTTGATCTCTGAAACCTTGAAAACAAACTTAATAGCACCTCTTCCAAACATGTCACTGAAAAAATTGATGACCTGAAGCATTTGGGTTGTTCAGAAGATATTCTTAAAGGTTTTGACATTTACACCTCAAGGAAATTTGCTCTATTTCCCAGCAATTAGGCAACAGGCCAAATACTTGACCTAATGCCTGACCCCTATAATATTCATTATTTATTCAGAGATCCTTGAATTTAATCTAAATCAAGATTTATTCTTTCAATGATAATCATATATTGCCTTTGTTGAAACAATGAATTGGAAACATGGTTATTTGTTCCCCAAGAGAAATCATATTTTGTGGAGGGAAACAAAAAACCTATAGCTCTACTACTACTCCCAGAAACATGACAAAACAATAGGCTTACATGAAACCATGGCCCATGTGTTGCTGTCCAGAACATATCAGACTTTAGAGATCTTCAAAACGGGCTCTGGAGATGGATTCTGAACAATGATAATAGATAGAGGATCTTACATGAGTGGCAATGTAATATGGAATTTATTAAACAAGTTCAAGAATTTGATAAGCCACAAGCCTTTAGGCGAGTGGCAAATTAAATTATTGAACAAGTGTAATAGATTCCATACTTCATACATAGTCACAAGTGTAAGATTCTGTTTATCACATACAAATGTAACTCATATTTATGAAAATATAAGTGAAAACTCTCGAATTAATTTCCAGCAAATTTTGACTCGGGCAGTCTGTTTTTCTCAACAGAGTCAATCGGGATATATTTACTGTGACATCATAAACTATTTATGATGTCACAATAGTGTTATTACACGTGTCTTACAATATTTATGATATGGCCGTATTACATGGTAGAATAGGGTTGAGTTATAAATCTAATTACAGTGTATGAGTAGATATTCAAATATGACAGAGGGACCATGTCACATGATATTATTAAAGAAATGTTTTGTCACCTACATGTAGTAATGTGATGTGCTTAAACCAATCAGACACACTCACTCACTCACTCACTTCACAACATGACCAGATACCTGAAATTTTCAGGAGATGTTGTTAAAAGAAACAACTTATCAAGATGCTTAAAAGACACACAAAATAAATACATTTTACTTACATTGATGTACAACGTAAAATTTATGTTGAATTTTTACTTTTAACATCATATGTATACTACTCTATTTGTAAAATGTATTGTACACTTGTAATTTAACTTTGCTTAAAAAGCAGACACTAATAATTTTTTTATTACAAACCTTGAATCCTTGCACCTGTTCTGTGGTTAGCTGGACATCTCCATCGGGGGCCATGTCCACAGACCTTTCCTGCCACATCGGATTGTGTTTCCCAATCAGGTTCTGCAACTGTTCTCGTGACATCTTGACATCACAATTCATACACATAACTCTGTGGGCACTTCCATGTAGCTCAGTGAGTTTTATACTTCCTGCCTTAATGTGCAAGGCATCAACGTTCTGAGTCACCAGCCAATTAACTTTTCCTGTGATTTCCCAACGACGCAAAGTTTTATGACAAACATTTGGAAGAAAGGATGAAAAAACAGGCCATCCAGCATAATTTCTAGCCCAGTACCTTTGACGGATTGTTTCACTTTTCACAAAGTCGTTGTATTGCACTGGTCTGTTGTCACTCCGAGCATAAAGTCCAACCCCCTCGGACCTGTAGTCAGGGATTCCACTTTCCGTGGAAACTCCTGCTCCTGTCAACACCAGTATCCTGTTATTCCTTAGTAAGAAGTTTTTCAGGTTATAAATGTCTAGATCACAGGCTGGCTCTGCTTTTGGGATGAATTTGTTATCGACTACATGGGCTTCTCTTTTCTGTACCAGTACACGTCTGATAATATTTCTCAATAATGACATCTTAAACTTATTAAATGTATCGTCAATACTACAACAATGTACAATTATATCTAAACCCAATGGCCTAGCAGGCCTACGGAAGCAATTGTCAAAAGCTTACGGTGACCATTTACAGCCGATCACGATGCTGTATATGCCAATATTAGTAAATGCAGAAATATTAACCGTTTCTTTAAATTAAGTTGTTGGAACAACAATCCGCTTAAAACTCATTGTCCACACTTTACCAACTGGGATACAGCTACGTACATCGTCATCGGAACTTGCTCTGGTGGAAATAACACCAAACAGATTTTGAGAGTGTGTGGAAATTATTTCAATAATGAAAATAAGTACTTTGATCAGGAAGTAGTAATCAATTAGTAAACAAAGTCCACACTATTACTGTATCCTGCGTACATACAGAGGAAGTTGTGATTATGAAAGTAGAACATAAACTAGAGTTACCACCCCTATCGTATACTTCCGGTATCCGAAAACGAAAGTACGGGAAAAGTGAAAGCTTTAAAACTGGCTCGTAAGTATGGCTTGCATTGACATCGTTTACTAAAATAGAAAAAGAAAAATGGCTCAGAGTATCAGAAATTCAATGTAATCGCCAGTGGGCCAAAGACGTACATCATGGAGTACACCTATTAGTCGTCATAAACTCATTCAATCATTGTAATTGTATCCCACGTGGTACGAAATTACACACTGACACTGTTCGCACTATTTTCCCGGATAGCCGAGGCTAGTGAGGCACAAAATAAACACAAGGGTTCGGGATACTTTTGGTAAAAAATAAACCTATGCACATTAATTAATAGTTAATCGGGTGTTTATACACACAGTGGCGGATCCAGAAGGGTTTTTTGGGCTTCTGGAAACCAACCCTGAGAATTTTCTTTAAAAATCACGTATTTTCCCCACTTCCCTCAATTTTTACCCTTATGGAAACCCCCCCTCCCCCCCAGGAAATTCGGAACCCCCCCCCAATGATAGGTCTCTGGATTCGCAACTGACACATTCTAAAACCTTATAAGTACTAATTTATAATGTTTATTCAGTTGAAAGATACATGGCAAACATAAAATTACGTTACACAAGCAATAAGATCAGAGAATGGTATTTGATGAAAGAATAATATTCAGATATCACAAAATGCATATGACTATATCAATATTTTAGAGTTACTGATAGTGAATAATAATATTGACTGGTACTCTTTTACCTAGGATGGCCAATGAAAGTTAAGAAAAAAACTTATTTCCAATGGGGTCCTTTTGAAAAATATTAGCAACCGGTCAAGATGATAGGACAGTTCTTATAATGAATACTACAATTATCAAAGGAACTGGTTATTAAATATTATAAGAAGACAAATTCATTTTGAGCTTTAAGCTATTTCCAACAAGTGATGTTTAACCTTAAGTTTAAATTTGTGTTTTTTGTATTGACATTTGATTGACCTGGGTAAAGAATTCCAGTCTCTGCATGATTCCATTATAGAAAAACATGGAGGACTTGGCTCCCCTAATAGATTGTACTAGAAAATTGTGTTCATAAGATCTTGTAAAATGATTTTTGTTATTTTTAGTAAAACCTTTGTTCATATACTTTCGACAGCACTAGTGATAAATATTAAAAACATGATTGAGACGAAGTTGTTTAACTCTATGATTTACATTTAGCATATTTAATGAGGCAAGTTCCTCAAATAAAATTCCTTTCCTATGGTCCAACTGGAGAATAAGTCTTACAACTTTGTTCTGCATAATTTGCCCCTGTGAGTGTACTCTTCTGCATTGTGGATAAGTGACATTTTACCAACTTAATGTATAAACACAGGTACAATGACACTGTATAAGAATCCTATTGGAGTATAGATATACCTGATATATATACATATATCATAGGTTATGTTCTTTAACATTTTGTATGCTCTCACCATTTTATGGGAATTAAAGGGGATCCTTTCATATCATGTCTTGTTGTGTCCTAATTTAGTGTTAATTTTGTACAAATGTCAGTAAGAAAACACCTCAAATGAGTTTGTAAAATACCTATTCTATGGAATTTTAGGGTCACCATATAACTATCTATAGGAATGTGTGTCAACCAATTCTGCGACATCTGTTTAGCGACATTATTTTTAAGCGATTTTGAGCAAAAGCTAAACAAAGTTCAAGTATGTAAATGCATGTATCTCAAATGAGATTATATCTCAAACTTTCAATTAAATGCAAGGTCAAGGTCATTCATGGCATTAATATTTATAGAAAATGTTCAAACAATGACACTTTTTTCCATTTCATAGGAGCAGGGATTCAGTAATCTTCCAAAAAATTCAATAACTTGTAGAATATGGTATTGATCTCCTAAGACACTGCTTTTTATGCCCCCGAGATCGAAGATCGGGGGGCATATTGTGTATGGTATGTCTGTTTGTCTGTCCACACATTGTTGCCGTCAGATAACTTTAGATACATGTATCTCCATCAAATTTAAATCAAATTTAGTATGTTGCTTTATATCAACGGTCCACATTTTCCAGAGTTATGGGACTTTAACATCCTTAAAATGGTGAATTCCTTCGTTTCCGTCAAATAACTTCAGATACCTCCATCGGATTTAAAGCAGGCTTGGTATAATGCTCTATCAGGGGCAAAGTCAGTTTCTCAAACACATCTTGTTTACTTTTTTTTTTTAACAATTTGACTTTGACTAACATAGTATCATAGAGATGTAGGATGTATTTTCCAAAAGCATTAAATAACATGTGAGCTAATTGAGCCTTCTGTTAAGTGCATACATGTATGTGTGAATGGGATTTCTCCTAAAACACAACATTTATTATGTTCACAGGTGTGGGGTTTGTGCTGAACCTTTTCAGGCGGCCTGTTATAAAGGCTTCCCGTTTTTCTTCTCGAGCATTATTTCACACCGAGAGAGAGGAAATTGCAGACTTGAAGGACATGAAGCTTCAATCTGTGGTAGGACTTTTGTATCAGTATGCGTCACCTAAACTGGCAGGAGACTGGGACAATGTGGGACTACTGGTGGAGCCGACAGACCCACACGAGGTACAGGCATACAGAACATGTCTGATAAAATATAGACCAACGCTTAGGTACAATGATATAGAAAAATATTTAGGAAAGATGTCTGCTACATCAAACAAATATTAATGATTAGAATTTTATGGAAAATTTTCGAAAACTCACAGTGTATCTGTAAATTATGCATGGTCTGTACATGTATTTTCCTAAGTAACTAAATTATGCATGGTAGATGTCTCAATAATATCTGTAAATTATTAAATTGCAGTAAATAATGCATGATTTGTGTTGTAGCCTAAAATGAAAATGAATTATTCCCATGGTGGTTTAGTCATTTTAGCAATGAAACTGAGGTGACTTTGTGATACGTATATATACTCTTGTGTACATGTATTTAAAAATCTTCAATCGGAGAGAAGTATGTCTTATATTATCTCTATTTAACTCAAAATAAAAATAACATATTAAGAATGAAATGCTAAAATAAAGGTGAATGTAAACTTTGAAATTAACTATTTCAAGGTGACAAAACTCTTCCTGACCAATGATCTCACACCACCTGTGCTAGACGAGGCTATTAACGAGAAGGCCAACATGATTCTGTCCTACCATCCTCCCCTGTTCTCCCCTGTGAAGCGCCTCACTCAGGCTAGCTGGAAGGACAGAGTTATAACGAAGTGTATTGAAAACCGGATAGCAGTCTTCTCTCCTCACACTTCTCATGATGCTCTGGATGGTGGAGTGAATGATTGGCTTATCAGTGCATTTGGTAGGTCAAGGTTACGTAAATTAAATTTTTATACCTTTATCATACATACAATGTAGTGCTTTTGATGAAATTAACAGAATCTTGCATTGTGCATTGGTATACTGAAGTATTAGAATATTTATGTTTCATCATGTTAAAACTGCCCAAAGTGTAGTGTAAACATTCTTTCACCAGATGTACAGGACAAAAGTCCAATAGAGCCAACAGTGATGCCGAACAAGAAGTTTAGCAAGAAAAGAATCTTCACCGTACCAGTCCATCTGGCACCAAAATTGATGGAAGGACTCTCAAATATAAAGGGGACAGTCACCACATCTATAGCAGTGTAAGGCTTGTACAGGAGGAGTATCTTAATTAAAATCATTGGCTGTGTGGTCATTCAGAGGCTTTATGACAGTAGACAGAATATAAGAAAGCAGAGGCAAGTTCTAATTTATATGATGTGCACTCCAAAACAATTGTTCCCAGCCTAATATTTATTCCCATGAAAATAAACATATGCACTCTTACTTTTTTCAAAGACCCTGGTAGATGGGCAAGGGGAAGGTGGGATAATGGCAGACAAGAATACCGCTAGGCTGGCTGGGAGAGGGTGGGATGATAGCTGGAAATGACCCTGGTAGGCTGGCTGGGAGAGGGTGGGATGATAGCTGGAAATGACCCTGGTAGGCTGGCTGGGAGAGTGTGGGATGATAGCTGGAAATGACCCTGGTAGGCTGGCTGGGAGAGGGTTGGATGTTGGCAGGCAATGACATTGGTAGGCTGGCTGGGAGAGGGTGGGATGGTGGTAGGCAATGACCCTGGTAGGCTGGTTGGGAAAGGGTGGGATAATGGCAGGCAAGAATACCAGTAGGCTGGCTGGGAGAGGGTGGGATGTTGGCTGGTAGTTGCACTACAGCAGGTTGGCTGGAAGAGGTTCAGATCATGGCTGGTGATGAGATATGTTGAAGTCACCCTCCTTCCAACCCAGGCTTTTTCTTTTTAACTATACACGGTTTGTATAGTGCACATTTATTTTACATTATCTGTATATTTTGTTTTCAGTTTTGACAAATCATGAAAATATATCTTCTTAAAATTTGTCGTAACTATGTGATTGAGTTAATGAAGAAATTATAATCATAGTAATTAATAAGATAGTTGCTTTCTACTTACATCAATTGTTTGTTTGTTTTTGTTTTTTATTTAATCTTTTGTGACAAATGCAATGGCATGATCACATATGATTGACCTTTAAAAAAACTTTTTGTTTACCTGTCTCTTGATGGAATACATGTAGATAATACCGACAGGTAAAGCAAACTATCATCTGATGAAATCTTTTAACAAATTATATTATATACCAATAAATTAAAGTTTAATGATGACTTCCTGATGATGTGATGCCTGTTATTTTACCAGTGACCCCAACCTTGTCCAGATCAGTTTCCTTGGTAACCAGGAGAACGCCCCCGATGTGATGGCTGTCATCAGTGACCACATGAAGGCCATTAAATCAATAGAATCATACGACCTACAGAAGGTATGGTTCAGTTGGGTTTGACCATGCAATTCATTATATTTTATCAAAATAAAACCTGAGACTAGGGATCTAGAAGATAGGGTACAGTGTATAAAGGTAGAATTAATTATGAATAACTGTCATGACCACAAAAAATATTTTCATGTATCATTGATTTATAGATATAAAATGTTATAAATTTCTTGTCTCTATACATATGTATACATGTATGTTGTGTTATATTTAACTGATTTTGACATCTGACAGCCCCTGGTTACTGTTCTTAACTTGTACTGTGATATATTTTCACTCCAAGTAGAAACTAGAGGCCCAGGGGCCTAAATAGCTCACCTGGTATTTTAATTTCAATTTAAAACCTACTGAGGACCATACTGGTTTACCAAAGGAGTACATTAGAACCAAAGTTGCAAGAAGAACTACATCCTCCATTTATAGATATTAGATTCACTTTGCCCAAAGATGCTCTTAAACAAGTTTGGTAAAAATCCCTTCATCAGCACAAAAGGAGAAGGATCTTTTTGTTTTTTGCCCCTGTTGCCCCAAATGGACCCTACCCATCTTCCCAAAAGAAGGGAGGCCCACACATCTCAGTTAATACAAAATTGATTCTTCTGTACCTAAGCATGCTCCAGACTGCATATAGTTTAAATCCCTTCTACACTTGTAGAGAAGCAGAATATTTTTCCTCTTTTTCTCCTATTGGGTCCCACCCCTCTGCCCCATGGAGGCTACACCCACAGTTTATACAAACTTAAGGCCCCTTTGTCCAAAGATGCTCTAGAACAAGTTTGGTCATAAACCTTCCATTGGTTAGGGAAAAGGAAGATTTTTGAAGATTTACCTAAAGTTTGGCCCCAACACTCTGCCCCCTGAGGGGTCATACCCTCCTTTTATACAAAAATGAGAACCCTTTGCCCAAAGATGCTCTAGAACAAGTTAAAATCCCTTCATCAGCACAAAAGGAGGGGTACACTGGCAGATTATACAAACTTGAAGCCCCTTTGTCTTAAGATGCTCTAAAACAGATTTGGTCAAAATCATTCTATCAATTGCGAAAAATGTTTTGGAAGATTTACCTTTTTTTCCCCTATTCAGCCTTGTCCACCTGCCCCCAGACGGTCTATACCCTCCGTTTATTCAAAACAGAGAACCCTTTGGCCAATGAATGCTCCAGACCAAACTTGGTCAAAATCCTCTGAGCTGTTACAAACAAGTAGAGTTTAAAAGGAAAACAATTGGCAGACAATCAATGTAAGCTGCACCATTGCATATGCTAAAGATAAAAAAAAAATTTCAAACAGCATTTTGTTATCTACATAGTTAATGTCTGTGTTTTACTGGGATGATGTGCTGAGTAAAATGGTGTATGAATAGTGAAGATGTGAGCCTCTCACTCTCTATAACGGAGAAACCAATTTGACTGGTTTAGATGTCTAAGACCTGTATAACCTGATTACGTTTGTATGTACTGTAACACCTGTAGGTTGTATGGCCGGGGTACGGTATGGAGCTAAGATCTATATAACCTGATTATGTTTGTATGTACTGTAACACCTGTAGGTTGTATGGCCGGGGTTTGTATAACCTGCATCATGTTTGTATGTACTGTTACACCTGTAGGTTGTATGGCTGGGGTATGGTACGGGGCTAAGTTCTGTATAACCTGCATTATGTTTGTATGTACTGTTACACCTGTAGGTTGTATGGCCGGGGTATGGAATGGGGCGGAAAGGTACACTGACACAGCCACTGTCTCTACAGGAGGCTGTCTCTCTAGTAAAGAAACACACCAACCTGGACCATGTACGACTGGCAGCAGCTCCAGGTAAACTTTTCAGAATTCAGTACCTCTTCGAGCTTCACTTAACCAAATTTACCTGTGTATCTTTTATTCATAATCACTGGTAAGAAACTGACAGCCTAAGAAAGATTCCTTGCTGAAGTTGACAATTTGCTCCCGATCATGAAAAGCCAGCAAACATATATAAAATGAGATGAAAAATTGTCTATTTTATACTGTAAGAGTATAGAGCTTCCATTCATCATCCAAACAATACATAGCTTTATTAACAATATTTGTGAATCTAATGTTTGAAAATAGACATGTATTATTGGCACTTAAACAATTTTAATCATTTACTATTCAAATGGTAATTTCTGAGGGATATCATAGGACAGAGTATCATGGTTTCAATGTTACAAAAAACATCAATTGATAAGGAACCACAAAGTTAATCAGAACAATTTGTAATGCTAAATTTTTGTTTACCACATTGTAGACCAGTTTATATTACATTGTTAACAACATTGTAGATGAGTTTTTAAGTTAGCCACATTGTATGCGAGTTTATAATACATTGTTAACAACATTGTAGGTGAGTTTATAATACAACGTACATTGTTTACCACATTGTAGGCGAGTTTATAATTCATTGTTAACAACATTGTAGGCGAGTTTATAATACATTGTTTACAACATTGTAGGCGACTTTATGATACATTGTACATTGTTTACCAAATTGTAGGTGAGTTTATAATATACTGTTTACAACATTGTAGGCGACTTTATGATACATTGTACATTGTTTACCAAATTGTAGGCGAGTTTATAATATACTGTTAACGACATTGTAGGAAAGTTTCTAATTCATTGTTTACCACATTGCAGGCAAGTTTAAAATATACTGTTATACATTGTAGGCGAGTTTATAGTACATTGTTTACCACTTTGTAGGCGAGTTTATTATACATTGTTAACGACATTGTAGGCGAGTTTATAATATATTGTTAACACATTGTAGGCGAGTCTGTGGTTAGCAGTGTTGCAGTGTGTGCTGGGTCAGGAGGTAGTGTCCTAAGGAATGTTCCAGTGTCGTTGTACGTTACCGGGGAGATGTCTCACCACGAGGTACTCCATGCTGTACATAGTGGAACCAGTGTGATTCTCTGTGACCATAGTAACACTGAGCGTGGATACCTCAGCGTGCTCAAACAGGAACTCAACAAACTGTTTAAGGGGAAAATTGACATCGTTAT
>JAULCA010432679.1:794-11269 GCA_032360845.1 Crassadoma gigantea
AATTTGTACTGGACATAACGTTTTATAACACTAATTTGTACTGGACATCACGTAATATAACACTAATTTGTACTGGAAATCACGTTTTATAAAACTAATTTGTACTGGACATCACGTTTTATAACACTAATATGTACTGAACATAACGTTTAATAACACTAATTTGTACTGGACGTCACGTTTTATAAAACTAATTTGTACTGGACATCACGTTTTATATATATAATTCTAATTTGTACTGGACATCACTTATTTGCACTTAACATAATGTTCTATAACACTAGTTCGTACTTGACATAACGTTTTATAACACTAATTTGTACTGGACATAACGTAATATAACACTAATTTGTACTGGACATAACGTTTTATAACACTAATTTGTACTGGACATCACGTAATATAACACTAATTTGTACTGGACATAACGTTTTATAATTCTAATTTGTACTGGACATCACAAATTTGTACTGGACATAACGTTTAATAACACTAATTTGTACTGTACATAACGTTTTCTCACAATAATATGTACTGGACATAACGTTTTATAACACTAGTTTGTACTTGACATAACGTTTTATAACACTAATTTGTACTGGACATAACGTTTTATAACACTAATGTTTACTGGACATAACGTTTTATAACACTAATTTGTACTGGACATAACGTTTTATAACACTAATTTGTACTGGACATAATGTTTTATAACACTAATTTGTACTGGACTTCACGTAATATAACACTAATTGTTACTGGACATAACGTTTTATAACACTAATTTGTACTTGACCTAACATTTCATAACACTAGTTTGTACTGGACATAATGTTTTATAACACTAATTTGTACTGGACATAATGTTTTATAACACTAATTTGTACTGGACATCACTTATTTGTACAGGACATAACGTTTTATAACACAAATTTGTACTGGACATAATGTTTTATAACACTAATTTGTACTGGACATCACTTATTTGTACAGGACATAACGTTTTATAACACAAATTTGTACTGGACATAATGTTTTATAACACTAATTTGTACTGGACATAACGTTTTAAAACACTAATTTGTACTCGAAATCACGTTTTATAACACTAGTTTGTACTTGACATAACGTTTTATAACACTAGTTTGTATTGGACATAACGTTTTATAACACTAATTTGTACTGGACATAACGTTTTATAGCACTAATTTGTACTGGACATAACGTTTTATAGCACTAATTTGTACTGGACATAACGTTTTAAAACACTAATTTGTACTGGACATAATTTTTTATAACACTAATTTGTACTGGACATAACGTTTTATAACACTAATTTGTACTGGACATAACGTTTTTTAACACTAATTTGTACTGGACATAAATTTTTATAACACTTATTTGTACTGGACATCACGTTTTATAATTCTAATTTGAACTGGACATCACGTTTTATAATTCTAATTTGTACTGGACGTCACGTTTTATAACACTTAACATAATGTTCTATAACACTAGTTCGTACTGGACATAATGTTTTATGATTCTAATTTGTACTTGACATAATATTTTATAGCACTAATTTGTACTGGACATAACGTTTTATAACACTAATTTGTACTGGACATAACGTTTTATAGCACTAGTTTGTACTGGACATAACGTTTCATAACACTAATTTGTACTGGACATAACGTTTTATAACACTAATTTGTACTGGACATCACTTATTTGCACTTAACATAATGTTCTATAACACTAATTTGTACTGGACATCACTTATTTGCACTTAACATAATGTTCTATAACACTAGTTTGTACTGGACATAACGTTTTATAACACTAATTTCTACTGGACATCACGTTTTATAACACTAATTTGTACTGGACGTCACGTTTTATAACACTAATTTGTACTGGACATAACGTTTTATAACACTAATTTGTACTTGACATCACTTATTTGTACTGGACATAACGTTTTGTAACACTAATTTGTACTGGACATCACTAATTTGTACTGGACATAACGTTTTATAACACTAGTTTGTACTGGACATAACGTTTTATAACACTAGTTTGTATTGGACATAACGTTTTATAACACTAGTTTGAACTGTACATAACGATTTATAATAACTAATTTGTACTGGACATAACGTTTTATAACACTAATTTGTACTGGACATAACCCGACCGTATAGCGGGGGTTTAAGATATTATTGAAAATAGGCGCATACCATATCGACTTTGAAATGTCATATTTTGGATATAATAGTATCCTTACATGTAGCTAAACTCATTTTTTTTTTTAATTATATCGTCCAGAAACACAGCTTTCTATATTTGGTTGAATGAAATATCTGAACTAAGATTTTTATCCCATATCTAAAATTTCTTCAAAAGGGAAGTGTTGCTAATATTAAGCAAACTAAATAAACGAAAGACGTAGATTCCGGTTCACAATTTAGATAATTTGAATGTTACAATAAATTTACAAATAATTTTGACTGACAATTCACAATTTTTCGTGAACGTTAACACAAATATTTTTAGATATGTGCATAACTGTCTTTAGTCTAGCAAAATATTTTGAGCTCAAATTGTATTTACAATTGTATATGTATACTGTATATTGTATAAACAGTTGTCACTGTTGAAATGTCACTGAAAATGTTTAATTGGGAGAAGGCATTGATAAGTTGAAGTAACATGTGCCCAACCCTTGTCTACTTTTGACAATAAATGTGTTTAGATTCAGGGCCCACTTAACTAAAACTAAACTAAGAAATATTTCTGAACCCAGGGCCTATAAATGAGCATTTTCTCTTTATAGATATCTGCTGTATGTAAGAGAATTGTGGGTAGAGTTTGAGTGATATATTACATTATTTCCGTGTCAGACTAATACCGGGTCCCTTTATTGCCAGGTAATGGTACCATATGGTCGGTCTGCGCGTGCGAACAGTCTCCACGACATATGTTTCATTTCAAGGCGCTAATCTCGGAAGAGATCAATTAAAACATAGCTTAATTCAATTAATGTGTTATTCTTGTTTTCTTTTCATACCATTTGTTGGTCTTAGCTGATAAATATCTTCACAACAAAAATAAGAATTTATTTTAATGAAATGCTGGACAAATGTGTTACTATGTATACACGTGCACACAAGTCATTGTTCGTCCATTATATGTACAATATGCTCTAGCCACTTTCGTGTAATTTATTTACAATATGTTCGAGTAATTTGTGTAAGACGTATTTTCATTTAGACCTTTGTTTCAATGTCTTATTCTACATCATTTCTATATTTTGATCAAATTTATAGGTAAAAGAGGTTCCAGACACAACATTTTGAAAATTTAATTTTATAAAATACATATAAGAAGATTACGGAAACTAAACTTACCTACACTAGTATATATATAGGAGACTGCGCGGGGACATGATCGAAACGTACAAGATTGTAAACAGAATTTACGACAGAGAGGCGTGTATGTTTGTTAAGGTTTGGATTGAGGAATCAGTCAGAAATAGTACAAGAGGAAATTCGGAAAAAAATATTCCCACATCAGTCAACAATATTCCCGAGGAGAAACTATTTCACATTTTGTACAGTCAAGATCTGGAACAACCTTCCGGAGGACATTGTATCCGCTCCAAATATAAATACTTTTAAGAACAGGATGGATAATCTTTGGCAGAATGAAGAACGCTATTATAATTACAGAGCTAATTTAAATAACAATGACCTTAAATCTACATCATACAATTATTTATTTTTTGAGTTTAGTGAAGAGGAGCTCTATCGGCCCCTGTATTGGAAACTATGTTTAACGTTAACTCCATATCAAATACAAAATATTGAATCGGAGTCCTTGTGACAGGAAACCGGTTCTTAAGGCCTTTCCTGCTATACTGGTCTCAGGAGATTTATCTAAGTCATAGGAAAAAATTGATGACGATGAAAGAATTTAATTTAATTTTATTTCATTCAAATTTTGATACAATACAATATACATACATATACATCTATTTATCAAGGTCATAAGTAAAAATTTATCCAAAAGCAAGCTATTAAGTTTTACTTAATTTCGTTAAAAATGATAGAATACACATGCATAAATATTATATATTTTTCTAAAAGTCATGATAAAAGATCCAGAAGTAATTTATGAAACTCGAATATGTATATTTTCCTTGGGTTAAAACACATTTAAATTAGCCTGATTTAATAGTTGAGATCAGGGGAGTAACATCGATGTATCGCTTTTCCTGTTACTGTCAGAGGTATGTCAGCTAATTAACTAATTATAATGTATATTACGTC
The DNA here is from genome assembly GCA_032360845.1 of Crassadoma gigantea. Classification (NCBI taxonomy): domain Eukaryota; kingdom Metazoa; phylum Mollusca; class Bivalvia; order Pectinida; family Pectinidae; genus Crassadoma; species Crassadoma gigantea. The sequence goes on from JAULCA010432679.1 coordinate 5,126, forward strand.
AGAAATATTATTGGATGTCATTTGTTTAAATTTCATTTTTATATACCAAATGCAATACAGCATATAGGTTATACAATTACATTACACATGTACAATATACAAGATGGTGGAGGATAATTCCTTACTTAATGTTACTGACCCACCAGGGCTTTTCTTTTTTGGCAGTTGCATTCAATAAATATTTACCTAGTTAAGGTAAACTTTTATACATTAAAATAATTCAATCAACTTATAAATACTTGGATGTCTAAAATAATATTATTTTTTAATATGTATTTCTTAACTCAGAATCAGCTGGACAAAGAAGGATAAAATGCATCTTATCTCTACATCATTTGTGTTACAGACTGTAGATATTCTTTGGCCTCTATCTATGGATAGCATTGTAACGTCCTGACTCAATTTTAAGACAGTGTGCTTGCTTGGGGTATTCACTCAGTGATTGTTTTATTTAATTCTCTATTTTTGATATTCTATCTTTGATAACAAAAAATTACAGCAGTATAAAGTTTAATGTGTCAATACCGGATGTAAAATAAAAACGGAAAAACATCTTTGTCTTTTCTTTTTCTTAGTGATGATTTCCAACTAATTTTGGTCAGATTTGTTTTTATGTAATTGTCGCTCTTACGATTCTGCTGAATAAAATGATTCTATATTTCATCAAAAATTGTATTGATTAATAATGTATATGCTAATTGTATTAATTGTATATATTGCATATCTATTTACTGTAAAGCACTTTAGAGTGGCTTATTCTAGCTAGATAGGACACTATATCAAGTGCTTATATTATTATTATTATTAAAAGTTGGTATAAATTATCCCCAATCCTCTAGCTAAATATTTATCTATTTTTTCATTATTGACTTTATTTCCAAAAGTGTACAACTTATAGCTACAGGATACATCAATACAGTCTATACAGTATAACTTGCCAGGGCGGCAGTTTGCATGTTTACACAAATATTAAAACTCAAAACAAACTAATTTATCATTTAGTGTAAACTTTATTTCGTTTCTTTCATTTTGCACACGATTTGAGCAAATTTCCAATTGTGCAAACAGAGAGAGGGTAGGAAAACAAGCTTAGAGCTTGTATTTACCCATTTCCATCAAATAGAAATTTTTATGTTGAGATTGACAGCATGTTAGCAAATTATCATTTGTGAAAGCATAAACTCTTTTGGAAATGAATAGAAGAACTTGGGATTAAAAATATTTTAATTCTATTTAATTTAATATTTATTTTATGTCAGTGATTAACATAAATCATAATGGTATCACTACATGTGTGAATATATAAAAAATATTTTACTTTTTTTTACGGGGGGCGGGATGAGGTGGGCGGGTCTGGTGGGGTTCACTGCCTTCTTATAAATTGTATTATTATCCATAAAGTACTTTTAATTTCAAACAGAAACTATGTGTATTACACAACATTGAGTGTAAGTCTAGAAATGTGAGAAAATAAGGGTCAGACCCGGTCTTATGTTTGTTTTATTTACTTACCAAAAAATTAAGATAAATTTAAAATTGATGACGTGTTCATAGTTGTTAAAACAGTAAATTCAATTAACCTTCCTTGAAATTTGAAATTTCTTCTTCATGAAATAAACTAAAACAAAACTTGTATTTATAAATATATTTGTCATAAAAAATAGAATTTTAATTATATATTTTTGTATCCAAATCTAACAAAGCTTTATAAATTTATTTATCAGGGTCATATCTGTTAAAATTAATCTGTTATATATTGAATATAATAACATTTTACACACAGAACCCTTTATCGGCTATATAAGGAGAGCGAACAAAGAAACCTTAATTCTTATGGGTTTGACTATGTATAATAAATAGATTTTCAAACAATTGTCGTTCTGTTTGACTTTAACAGAATTTTATTGTTTAAGTGTAACTTAAGAAATAATGATGGCGTTATCGATAAAAAATATTCGTCGGTAAAAACTTCAAACCTGTGTATACTACAATGGTGACACTTTTCCTATTGTTTTTTTTTCTGCAGAGACACGGTATATTTTACGTTTAAAACTTATCGTCTAGCTGTCAAATTTCACTCGGCGTCTCAACTGTTTTTTAAATGCCATCCATAGTTTTGTTTTCACGGTCGGCGGTTTGGTCGCTTTTTAATGCCACCTTTTACATATGTTTAAACCGTATAGAGTTATAGTTCTCCAATGTGAGGACAGGTATTATTTTGTCTGTAAGCTCCGCTCTATAGACTTGCAGCTATAACCCGCGTGTTTTATTTACATTTAATCCGGCGAAATTTGTACGAAATATCGCTCTCAATCGGATTGTGATCATAATTCTTTATAATAACTCTCCCGATCGTTAAACCACGTGGATTTTGAACAAAGGGGCGGGGTTATCAGGGTCAGCGGGTGATTGACAGGACCATGGGATATCGAATTCTGTGACGTCATCTAGTGAATGTGCTCGTGCATTTGAATAACAAAATAAACCCCTATTATAGAGAGAAATAGAAAGCAGAGAACCTGCGAGCGCTTGTGTTGACGAGACTGTCAGTATACATATGAAGTCCGGCCTATCGGAACACGTGTGTTTATGTAGATATTAGGTAGGAGCAGTGTTACCCCGTGTCTTTCAGAACACAAGCTTGTATTTACTACACCGAAGCACTGCGCACTCACTCACTACAAGCGAAGGGAATAGTATATAACTATTATCTTTTATAAAATCTCTACTATGCGGTCATTCTGAAAACTCGGAGCTTCATAACAGGACCTATCTTCACTGGATACATGAGTTAAATTAAATTCACTCAAATTTATTTTGCACTTGGAGGTGTTTCCCAGAACAGGGCTTCACGAGGGATTTTATCCAGGTGACAGCTGAGCTTACTAAACGTCACTGCATCAAAACGCACGTGTGTATAGCTCGACTGATGCAGGTTTCTCATTTCCGGGGGAGTGTGTATTTTGGACATAACGTCGCAATAATTTAGTGATATCCAGGACCTATGGTGTTCACGAAACCTGGAATTTAATTTATACATCTAAGAACTGTTATTTATTTGAATATATTTAATATTTTTCCCGAAATTATTGACTATGCGAACAGACATGGCTACAACAACTTTAAATACAGATACGACTATAGCCCTGAGTCAAAGCATGGACTCTGTAAATGCTGCGGCAGAGGAAGAGGTAAGAAACATTTTTAATAAATTCTAATTGAAATTTATTTTAAAATTAATTTTTAATTTTTATATCGGATCTAGGTTAGCGATATGTATATATAAATATATATGGAGCTCACATGACGCATTTTTCATAGCAAAGGGCCTCGTATAATTTATTGCTTGTACAATGAATTATCAGCTGGTTTGACACATATTTTGGAAAGTTCGTTTATTTCGAGCGTAACGTCACGGCCGAGTGAATACACTAATGAACCTTGTGAACAATCGGCAAAACAAACACAAGTCGTAAGACAGTGAGGTATGTGACAGTGTCATTGATTTTGCTTTTTTTTTTCACCGAAAGAAATAAAAAAAAGCCTTGTACGAGTTTATGTATATATGTCATAATATGATTGTAACGGTGTAAAACTTAGTCTGAGTTTTTCATCGTCTTCTGTCAACCAACCTGTTACATACAAGCTTTGAAGTCCGAACACAACGCGTTGATGATCACAGCCCTACACACGTACGTTACCTATCTATAGACGTTAATTATACCCCTCGAGAAAAACACACGTGTTTTTCACAGTCTTCAAACCATTACAGGCCTTTGTAGGGAATATAACGTGTCAATAACGAAAAGAAAATCTATCGGAGACCAAAATTGCTTCAGTGAATTCAGTGAATTCAATGAGTGTCATAAAACGCAATTATTTCATTTGTAGGCGAGGGATTAGGTAAAATTGTTGACATAGAGATATTAGCTTGTGTGGTATCCAAACACACAGGCACGGAATCGCTCTGTCTGCGCCAATGTCGTTCGTATTTCCAATTTATTAATTTTCTTATTCTGATGAATGTGTAGAGACTTTAAACCCTACGAAACACAATTACTTTTATAAAATAGAAACGGATCTTTTGTTGTACGTGAAGGAAGGATTAAATATTTTGCTAGTGTTTGGTCTAAGCCCTCGCTAATCCTAGTCTGTACTGTTGATAATTACGACTAGCTATTGAATTCACTCATGCGTGATCACCAGTATTTCTATTACCGAGTTCAAACCGGTTTCCTATTTAACTAAGCACTCTCGCTCTTTACACGTTTTATAGGTATATGTACTTATGTTTAAATTGAATACCCAGACGGAATGAATTAAAAATTTCTCTTTTATTGAAGAAATAAATTACTTCCTATATTGTTTGCTGTAGTTATAACCAGTGCCCATGGTCAGGGGAAAGGTTTGATGTCCCTGAAAACGGTCTTGATAGAGTTTGGACAAAAAAAGATATTCAATGACTTCAATATTTCTTTGTCCACATTCAAGACCTGTTATTCTAAAATATATAGCACTACCCCAGTAAAAATGAAATTGATAATTCATATAATTTAAATATAGGCCCATGTTTGGTACATGGAAATGTGCTATCATGAATACATCGTCTGTTAATTGTGTTTGATTTGATTCAATACTGTGGTAATATATTGATTAAAATAGGACTCCAGAGGTTTTAGTTAACCCTTTCACCCCTATGTAACTTTAATCAACTCTACCATAAATTAATATGGATGAGTCCATTATGGTATACAGTGTTGAAAGTGTTGAGGGAGAAGCATAATTAAATTATATATCAATAAATCTTGACACAGGATTTTTCAAATGTTCATGGAGTATTTTCAAAGAAATACTTTTTTCAAAGATATATTTGTCTCAATTCTGATCAAGGTTTCCGGTCCCTCTGTCATAATAGTCCATCCTTATAATAATAGGTTTGTTGTTTTCTGTACAATTCTTCTCGGTCGAAAATGCTCTATACAATTAAAATATTGTATGTATGTATTCATTGTATCGAATGGCCGACATAAATACAATTTTTAATGACTTTTAATATAATATTTTACCTCAATTAATATTCTGAAAATTTCCTCTAACCCACCTCTTAAACAGAACTTCTAAAATAAGTAGAATTCAACAGTTACCGTCCCCCCCAACGCAAAGGCAATAAGTAATATTTTTTTAATATTTCCAAATGAATCAATTGAAAAATGCTTGCATAAATTTCATAAAAAATATTTAAGTTTTCTCCCCCAACCCCTAAACCTTTTTATTAAACGAAGTGACAGAGCTCTCTTAAGTAGGAGCTCGCCCAGATCCAGAATATTAACTTCAAACAAGAGGATTATTACCAACGCTTGCATGCAATATTTAAGAACAGTTAGGTCATGCTAAAGCTAGCCGAAAGTGTTAATTTTCACAGTTCATAATTTCTGTATAAGGGCTAGCCGACAGTTCTACATTGACGGTAAAATTGATTAGTTCTTTCAGCCTTGGGACAAGGAAAAACACAGTGACATTTCTGTGCTAGCTAACTATACATGTCTTGCTCAACATCATTTCAATTTTGAAATTGTTTCCAGCTCTCCAAGGATAATTGTATCTTATGAGAAGGGAGAGAGCAATTTGACATTTCTCCGCTCTCTATTAAAAGTACACAGGGTTTTAGAAGTGTTTGAAACAACCTGTTTCATGTCTCATTTTCTTTCTGCGAGGATCATGTGGCATAAAGCTACCTGGTTAGAATCACATATTATATCATAAAGGCAAACTCAAATATCACAAGATATAGTTGGATACATATCTGTCAGAGTACATTTGAACTGCTGTTGATTGAAACATAAATTCTTAAATATTCTCATAAATTCATAACTTCTCTTCCTGAATATCTTTTGACCTTTTGGAACACTAGAATAACCTTTGACCTTTTGGAGCACCAGAATAACCTTTGACCTTTTCTGGGTCAAACTGATCCAGTTCTCCTTATGTAATAGATATGACTAAGTGTTACTATCACAGACTGGTGAAGCAAAGTCCCCCATGTAAGTTTGATAGGAGATAGTGTCTCTGTTTATGTGAAAATAAGGGGCAGGGTAAAAATTGAGTTTGTGGTGATGATGGTGGTGGGAGTGGGGGTGGGGTATG
>JAULCA010432712.1:0-11265 GCA_032360845.1 Crassadoma gigantea
GACCCTCAGTCTGGCTGGGTCAACCTCTGTATTTGCAGGGCTTTTGATCCCATAACTCGAGGATTGTTGCACCAAAATTTGGATGAATTCTGCACAATGGGAGTTGTCAGTTACTGCAAAAGTCTAGACATCGCAGGATGGACAAAGCACCACAATATATGTTCACTAGGTAAACTAATAACAACCACCAAACAATAATCTAGCCATTTCAATATAAGAAGAAATAAAACGAATCAACAATGATTTTCTACAAAAACTTTATTACTGCTCAAAACTTAAAAAGGGCAACAATATTTAGAGTGGACAGAATATTTCAATGGTATATTTTATTACTGCTTTTAACTTTAATCATGCAAAATAAAAGAGTCAATAAAAGGTTTCTTCAATTCCTTGATAAAGAAGCAGCTGAAATAACAAGATTTCTGTAATGTCCTCAAAGACCATTCTGCTCATAAAAACCCACCAACAAGGGGTCAACAAAAACAACATACAGGGCAATTGATGTCTTTTTGGATGTTGTTGCTTACAAACAGGTTCCAAATACTTTTACAATTTCTGTGAATCTTGATTAAATTATCAATGCTAATTAATAAAGTATTTAAGGAAGATTACTCTTACACATTTGAAATATAATTGGATGGTCTTCACCACAGGTACTTGAAATGTCCTTAATTTTTTTTATGACAGCTGAAGTGATGGATGTGTCACGCTTTAAAAATCAAAAGTGTAATGTGAGAATGTCAATTGCACATCTACACATGTTCGTGGTAAAGCCAACACACTTTGAAAGTAATTGGATAAAAATCACATCTTAAAAATTGAACAGCTTTTTCAAATTAATAACCACTGAACATTAATGTATAGGTCACCCTTGACCTTCCTTAAACAATGATTGATAAAAAAGGGCAATACATTTCTATAACCAATTAAATAATGATTTCAAAAATACCCACAATTACTTACAATGGTTGTAACCTTTTAAAGAAATGCAAAGAATACAAAGGGCAATAACTATAAAAAAAAAAAAATTGTCTAATTATGTGTGGGGTACACATATACAACTACAAATTGTGGTGGTCATTCTACCCAGCAAAGTTTCAAGGTTATCTGATGGAAACAGAGGGAGGAGTTGTCTAGACCGAAAGCTAACAAATGTTCAAATGTACAGTAAAACATTTAGGAATAACTCGAATATCAAAACGGAAGCTGTAAAATATCTTGTATGGTGTGATGCAAAATCTTATTTTCACTGAATGTTCCTTTTTCTGTGACTAATTAGTATATATCTGGGTAACAGTAACAATCCATTACAATGAGAGACACACAATGTACACTAAAAAGAAATAGACTTGTCATTTTGCCATATTAATAATTTTGATCCATAATTCTAGGTTTATCTCCATAACTGTACAATAACTAAAAAACAAATATCACTGACAATACTCTGTTTATGATATATTTACATCCATGTTTCAAACACAATGTACACGGCTTGTTTTTATAGTCAACAATGTCCTGACAAGACAAATCTAGTTTGTCAAAAAACATTAAAATATTAAACATGCAGATTTCTCCTGGTCCAGTTTTGTTCATTTATCATTGCTACTGAAACTCCCATTCCCTAACCTAATGTGTTAATTGTACAAATAACCTGAATTCCAAGAAACTTGGTCAAAATATCACCAAGTACATTGTAACAGTTAAATCAAGTGGGGGAGTATAATAGAAGTATTCATTTCAATGTTGATGTTGCATAACTTTACTTACATCCAAAATATTTCAACTACTACTGTCCCTAGACAGAAGCTAACAAACTGGGGATAAACCACATCCTGTGACCTCAGGAGCAAGCCATCAAAACCTGGTAATGTCTTATTCCTTTGTTAATTTCTATAGTAAATTCAAAAATATAAAATATTGTCAGTTCCATTACATTATCATGTAGAAAAATCAAGATTATTACATTTGTACTGTGATTCTTTTCTTTCAATATATGCATCAACAGTTTATGTAAGAAAGAAATGAAAATAACAAGTGGAATGTCTATTTGATTTTGACAGAGGAAGAAATTGACTAGACAATGTTGTATACAGAAACCACCACTTAACACAGGCAAGATCTCGCGTTCAGAAGGATGGAATGCAGTGAAATAGACTGATTCCGGTATTGTCCCACTCAAAACTCACTTGACTGATTCCGGTATGGTTTCCCTCCAAATTTTATTGCTAGGCTTAGTGTAATAGGACGAGGAATAGTGATAAAGATAGTGCCGTCGCTGGAGCTCGAACCTACGATCCTTGGCTCTCCAGCCCGATGCTCTATCACTGAGCTAAAGGGAAATTCCCTACAACTGACGCTTGTAAGGCAACCTAATTGATCTACATCTTTTACACTAGAATACATTTGAAGAACATAAATTTAATGACTTTCCACTGAAACTAAATCATTACGCAAGGAGTATTAGTTCTGACCGGACAAGTCGATCAAAAGAGCCCTTACAGATACCTTTATTAGAGGACTAGTCAATCAAGGATCTGTTAATGTGCCTTTATCAGACGATCCAAGTGCATACAAGCACATCTATTGGAGCATATAAACCAATCAAAAGAAGACATATCAAATCGGGAAAAGAAGGGAATACTACCACTGGTAAGCAATTTTGTTAAGTTATCACATAAACCATTAAATGATGAAAAGGAGGGAATACTACCACGTGTAAGCAATTCTTTTTAAATTATCATATAAACCATTATCAGAAAATTTGTTTTGTAAATAGGCATGTTTTTAACCTCATGCCAGAGATCCACACAACCATTGCAGTACATGTGCATGATAAAAGACCAAAGGCATATATTTCTCTTACTAGCTATATATATATCTATCCCAACACTCTCATATTCCGCTCCTGAACTTTATCACAATGTTTCTATGAGAGTCATAATTTCTGGCTTCAACATTGCACTTCCTGCCCCAGCACCCTGCTGTGCCTTGAGATCGGCCACCAATGTCTGGTCCAAAGTGAAGGTCACCACCACAGCAGGCACTAATCCAGCCTCTGCGAATGTGTTATCTTCATCAAGTTTCTGACCAACAGACAGAAGCTGAAATGGTATCCAATCATTTGCTAAATTTTCTCTCACGAACGAGACTAAAGCAGAGACTTTTTCTTGTGCCTTAAATGTCCCTTGCAACAACACACCATCTGTCAATCGGACTCTAATAAGGGTGAAGCGATACTTTCTTAATTCTCGTAATTCGTCCCTTTCTCGCATGGCTTTGGTGCGTAACATGCCAAGTTTTTCAACTGCCTCTTGTCGTCTCTGTTGTTCTTTCTTGATCTCCTCAGGATTAACGTTATAGAATTCATTTGGAATGTCAAATTTGGAAGCCTGTTGTGAGGGGTGGTACACTTTCAAAGCCCGGTCCAGCTGAGGTTTGATTGGCTCTGCTGCTAACAACACTTCTTTCAGGCCAGTAAGTCTCTCGGAATCCTGTGCAATCACTTCATCCATCACATAAAAGCTTTCCTCAGCGTCATTCACCAGCTGAGACATAATATGAAAACCTGCGGCTTGTAGGAACTCGTTACTTCCCTTTAATGGATCTATTTTCTCTGTGAATGCTTTAGTCGTCAGTCTGATCTTTCGATATTTCTCCTCACCAGGATTTGCTATAATATTACCTAGAATTTTAACCAAAGTTTCAATACAAATCCCTACTTTCTCTTTATCCTTGTTGAGTGTATGGATCATCAGGGCAGAAGTCATTTCTGGCTCCTCTCCTATTTGCTTTAAGAGGAATTCTTCAATGTAGTTGTTCATTTCATTCTTGGGAAGAACTGCTGGGCCGATGTCTGGACAGGTATAAAGAATATGGGAGAGTACAGGAGCACTGTCTAGCTCTACCTCTGATGGACCAGCTCGGGCTGCCTGTCCCGCCGCTATGGTCTGCTCCTGCTGTCTGAGCTCATCCTCCATCTCCTGCTTCATCTTAGCCCTCTGAGATACTGCAGCTGAAGAAGTAAAATTTTATTCTGATACACACTCAAACTAATTACTTGTGTGATTTTCGAATTGCAGTATTGAGTCCTGAACCCAAATTATATTTATATTTGAAAGGGGTTGGGAGTCTCAATCTATTGTGAAATACTGCCGTATTATAACTGCCCTATCATGTTATTTGTACAACTTCCGAAAATTTGAAAATACAAATTCTAAATTAAAGTAGATTAAAAGAACATCAAACAAATGACTAATTATTGGCAAGGGTTAGGTTTTTAAAAGACCTTAATTAAACTTTAGGGACCACTCCTAAATATCAATTATTCATGCAAATTATAATATAAAAGTTCATTGTATTAGCAGTTGTGGTCCAGACAAGAATCCAGGTAGGGGGACAGACGAGCTGCATAATCAATTACTCCTGGTATACCTGACTTCCTAGTGTTTTGACCCTGAGTCCTTATCAAGGCAGCTTCAGCAGCCTTCTGTGCTTCTCTGGACGTTTCTTGTCGAGGTACAGATCGGCCAGGTTCCCTCGTCACTGTACGGGGTGTTGGCCGATTCTCCTCACTTAGACGATGGCCATCTCCAGCTCTTTTAAAGGTGACATCAAGTTTCCTCTTTTGAAAAAATCTTTTGATTGCAGCCATCTTTGTAAGATGTTAGACTGGACAGAAAAGGAAGTACAGTATTACTGTCTTTCCAAATTGGGTTGAAAAGGAAACTGTTCAGCAAGGTCTGAAATAAAAAAAAACAGGGTTTCAGATTAAAAAAAAAGGCCTGACTAACACTTGAATGTCATTAATACACATTCCATTGAAAACATCTCATCAGACCTAAACTTATAATATTAGGTTTAATGTCACGCTATTTAAAAACTGAAAGGAAATGTCACAGCTGTCATTAGACCCTTGAGAGATTCTTTTCAACTTTCCAAAATGAGCTTCAACTCGTAGGTGTAAATTAAAGGACATGTTTTGATTCTCCAAAATTTAAAGAAAATGAATTTTATTCATGAAAGTGTTTGATATCCAAGGTCAACTGAATGCCCTGACTGTCCGTTAGGTGAATTATTTTATGTATGAATATTTACTGTGCATTATTTAGTTTTGCAGAATTGTATAACTCCTATAGATTCAAGAATCATAGTTAATTTTACAGATTGCTTCAAATATTTGAAAGGATTATTTTAAATAGATGCTGTCTGTGATATAAGAATTTCAGCCACCATAAAGTGGAGTTCTCCAGGTGCTAGAAACATCATGGAAAATGTGAAAAACATGGGTAACAGAGATATGGGTCACAATGTTCTAACAAAATGTAACAGGAGAAAGAGAAATACAATGTCCAGACTGGAGTCCAAACCTGGGACCCTCTTAAGTCCTTACTCTAGACGGATACTCAACCAATAAAAATAATTATAACTGGTCCCCAACAATCAACCCAGACCAGTTCCACTATATTCCTCCCTCCATTTTCCATTTTTTAAGTTTTGACCCCAAAGACGACACTATTTTCAACCCAGGTTTGGTTATCTCCTTGCCAACACTTAAAACAAGGGATGGCAAGCTTTCCAATGTTGTAACAAAAGAGAAGAAATGCAACAGTTCGAACCTGGAACCCACCAAACTCTTAAGTTGCCGACAATCAACCCAGTCCAGTTATGCTACACAAATTTCACATGAAGCATTCCTCTGGTAAGGTGCACGGCTCAGGTGTACTTGCTCAATCATTTCTTGCTGCTCAGTCTTATTAGCTTAATGAGTACATATACCATGATGCATATTTAAAACCTTTACAGTTTTCTCAATATTAATGGACACTACATGAGTTGGGAGTATTTAGTTACTTTTCCATTAACAGTAACATGGTCCTGAGATCAGATGTCACTTTTCCGACTTAAACAATGAATGTTTCACCGATGGTCATATTATTAAATTGCTCTTAAAACTAGCCCGAGTTTCCTCTGGCCCTGACACCAGCCCACACCAGACATCTATCTGTCAAAATGTCTAAGTCTGGTATCAAGGCCAGAGGAAACTCGGGCTATCTTAAAACATGATGACCAAACTGCCTTCACTGACATATGTCATGATGAAATACCTTAATATAGTGATAAGCTAACCCAATACATGTAACTAACTATAAGGGAGTGAGTCCACAGGTACAGTATTAGCCTCGTCTGTCAATACATCTATAAATATATATTATATCACCAATATAATCATGAATATATTTATAGGTGTTTCAATTGATAGACGAAGATAGTACCCTTGGAAAGTTTACATAATTGTAACGTTTTTATTTATCAAGCGCTCTTTACTATACAATAGTGACTAATCTTCCACTTAGCGAGAGTTTCCATTGGTTCCATAAGAAGCCTTTTGACATTTTGACTGGTGTTAGCCTGTTAGGACCAGAGAAGACAATAAATATGTATTTTCAATTATATGCTACACACCTTTCTTGTCAATCTTTGTACATATCCTTGTGCCATAAACTGACCAAGATATGGCTATGAGAACAGTGTTGATAACCAACCAAATCAGTAGCAATATTAGTATTTGTATTTGAACGTCGTCTGTATCCAAAGTTATCGAAGATGTTCGGGCACTGAACAAGCCGCTTACGTCGTTGCAAAAACCTAGAATTATGTTCCACGACGAACCGAGAAAAGTGGTCGCACTAAATTCCACACCGTTCATTAGAATTGATGGTTTAATGAAACCACATAAATATCAGTTCGGTGAATAGACAATCTCTTGCAATCGTTATAAAGAGTGCCACAGCAATCCCAGTGCCGATATCATCCACTACCGCATACGGTAACGCTAAAGATTTACGAACGTGTCTCCAATCAGGGGTCGCAACTCTGATTAATTTTCGACAATGGCTAATTAAATAAATGTAATCATCTTTTTTAAATTTCATCAGCACCTTTATTTCAGAAATTTCACTATAGTTTCGATGTAATGATTACATAACCAACAATGTCCTTAGAGTTCTAAGAAACCTCTCAATACGAATTTGTGTGCAATGAGTTTAATAACGACTGTACTTGTCGGGTTACGACAATTCAGCGGAAGTAACAGTTGGAAGTTTTGTTGACAGTCTGTGTATTAGCTCAGGACCCACACGAACAGGTGTATTTTTCTGCAAAAGATGAAACTTTAGCGATGATTTAGTGGGATATATAATAGTTGGATATCCATGATTCATCGGTTTCCGCATGATTGATAAACACACGGCATAAAATAGAGTGTTCTTGAAGACCAACACGTCATCAACTGCAAAATAAGTTAGGGTGGTGAATTTAGGGTTCAGTTTGCCTTATAAACTGGACTATGTGATTAAAATATCAGTATCCATCCATTAAAAGGACATGTCATGAATATATTTCGAGATTAACACAAAATAGAATCTACTTGGTAATGAAAACAGTAACAAAAATGAAGTTTGAAGGGATAGCTTTATTGCTTCACCTAATGACCATTTTCTTCCTACTGTCAAGTTTGTCGCCTGCTTTCTGTGCTCATGCAGACCTGGTAAGAGGAGTGGACTCCCGAGATTCAGCTTTTTTTCAAGTGAAGCCAGCAGCTGATGTTACTCTTCCAAGACAGATTCACATTGCATTTGGTATTGAGCCGACAGACATTACAATACTTTGGGCAACGGAGAAGGCAGACCAGTCCATTGTTCAGTTCTATCCAGAAAATCGACAGGGGAGCACAATTACTGTTGACGGAAAATCAGTCACATTTGAGAACAACACTGATGGATGGAAGCATTTACACAGGGTTGCCATACATAGCCTTACACCAGGCATTCTGTACTACTACAGCGTTGGTGGTGGTATCCAGTCACTGAGGAGCAAATTCTTCAGCTTCAGAATTCCGTTTAAATACGAACCACATACCTATATGGTATTTGGAGATCTTGGAACCAGAAGTGCAAACCTTCAGTTCTTGGTTCATGAGTCAAGAGCAAGAAACTATAGTGCTATTTTTCATGTAGGAGACATTGCTTATGATTTAGGTAGTGATGGCGGTAAAGTTGGGGATAAATTCTTGAATTTGATCCAGTTGATGTCAGCGAACACTCCATACATGACAGTGCCAGGAGATCATGACTTGTTAAAGGATGACGAATATAGGTACAGATTTTCTAATCCCAATGCAGACTGGCCGATGCAAATGGATCAACTGTGGTACAGCATAGACATGGGGAAAACCCATTTTGTGTGCATTTCCACTGAAATATTTTTCACAGATAAAAGCAATGTGGAAAGATTTATGAAGTGGTTACAACACGACTTAACAAAAGCCAATGACAACCGGAGTAATTTCCCCTGGGTTGTTGTGATGGCCCATCGACCAATGTACTGCTCTGTGGATGACACCAGAGAAGATTGTAGAAAGCCAGATTCTGTTGTAAGGCAAAGCCTGGAAAGTGTTTACTCTCAGTTTGGTGTGGATGTCGTGTTCAGTGGACATAACCATATGTATGAGAGAACATGGCCTACATACCAGAACAAAGCTGTGGCCCTGAATTACATTAATCCATTGGCCCCAGTTCACATCATCGTGGGATCTTTGGGGAACCAGTACCTGACAGAGTATATCTCTAAAAGCAGAGGGGGTTGGTCTGCTTTTACAAAGTCTGCAATGGAAATGGAAATTTACGGTCGTCTTACTGTCTACAACTATACACACCTGTATTGGGAGGCCAGATCAGCCATGGACAACAGTCTTGTGGACAAAATGTTGATTATTCAAAGAGTTCACGGACCATTCTTAAATCCTCAGGTCAACATTCCAGACCCACTGGGAGAGGCAGGGAAAGCATGGAGAAATAAAAATGGAGCCACTGAAGATGATGGCTCCCTGATCAACTTAAACTTTTTTGTAGTTTATGATGACTACAATACCCGGGTTACTGTGCTCTGTTTTACCTCAGTAATCTTACTTATTGGAGTGTGTTTGAGGAAAAAAATTATCAATTTTTTAAGGTTTTGTTGTCTTAAAAATGATAAATGTAACAATAATATCACATGACTATATTCATGTGTAAGACAAAAGAAGAAAAATGTTCACTAAAGTAAATGTTTTGGCTCATGTAGTGCCTTTTTTCCATTTGAGTCTTTCACCTTTTAATATACATTTATAGCTGTTTAGCTTTTAAAATACCACAGGTAAAACTCACCAGACTGTCTTATTCACTGATAATGATTGATTTTCAGAGGTTTACTTTATATTTCATTGATAAAATGAAATTTTGTCTTGTGTAGTATTATATAATTAACTGTTAAGATTTTAGAAATGAAATGGTTTTTTTTGGTCCCATGTTGCAATTGGTCATAAAAATGATAAGTCTATCTTGGTATTTCCGTCCTGATGTTGTTTATGTAACATATCTATTTCTCACTCTGATATAAGAGAATATTGAAGGGTAAGGATATATACATGTACTACCTTACACTTAATTTTATCAGAATTAATAGCCTAACTTTAATTGTCAATCATGCTAATTTAAGATTTTGAAAGGTTCTGCAGTCATTATTTCCTGAAATTGTGAAGTGCACAGTGCACTTATTCATAAAATACATCAGTGATTTTTGGGACACATATATTTGAGTTCAAGACTTGTACTTTTCCTGTGTGACTCACCCACACTTTGAGCCAACTGTATATCTAGTGTTAATATTGGGATTCATCAACATTTTGATAATAATGTTTAGGATTCTCTCAGAAAAAAAAATCCTACATAAGTCTCTGTATATTTGATAATGCGGCACTCTTTTAGAATAAAGAAACCTGTTGTAATAAGGTAGCATACATCCTTAACTAGACTGTTTTGTCACATTTTTGCTTGTTTATATGTAAATAGTGTAAATATTACTTATCATAACTAGAAAATATCGTCAAATCTTTAGATATGTACATATATGTAAACACAACTCAATAGTCTGAATAGGTTTTGACAGATATAGTGAAAAAGGATATGATTTGGCATGAACAGAACTTAACACATGTTATAAACATTCCATTATTTAGATAGCTTAATTAAATGTATATATTGTATTTTTATGTAAATATTCATTTTAATTGTAAAATTCAATATAATAGATTACTAATGATAATCTTTATAATGTATTTCATCTACTTGTATATATATTCATACCAGGAAGCAGACAATCTACATGCTATAAATAACATATGATAATGACTTTATTAGAAAGTGAAGCATAGGATTTTCAACAATAAATTTCTCCTTAACAACAGTACATCTGTGTTGTGACTGACTTCTATACCAACTGCTGAAGTAATGAAGCTTTCGTACATATTTCACTCCACCCAGTCAATTCTTACAATCACATTAGACATTAGTTCTCCATCCTTTATTTTAATTAGATAACATCAGGGATCAACACTTACACTAGATGTAGTCCGAAACTACTACTTGTAGATTTCGGCAAGCACTCCTAAGCTAACTAGTCTTTTAGTCTTGCAAAAAAAAAAAAATTGATAAATTACAATATCATTTGATTGATTAATTTTATAGAATTTTACATTCTATTAATATTCCTTTTGGAAAAGTGCTTAAAATATAAATAAATTCTCCTTCCTTTACGAACAACATTACTCAAAAGATTGAGTGCATTTGTTGCTGAGAATTATCAAAATTTCCCTAAAATTTCAATACAGTACCTTTTTACGGTTGTACAGTGTAGGTATTAAAATTGTCTGTCTCTAACAGTCAATAAGTTTTCCTTAAAAGAAATGTTGGACTATTTAAATATCTGTTCAACTAATCCAATGGACTAACCAAGCAGATACAGGAATGGTATGAACATTTTCAGATGTAAAGTTCTAGTACACGTGTAAATATATTTATGTACTAGTGATAATAGTACAATGAGAACTACTTAACAGTCAAACCTCAAGTATGTTTATCTTAACCCGAAGAAACTGGAGTTTTGTTTGGTCAAATAACACGTAATGTTAAATTCTTCTGTAAATAGCTAGTCAAGAGGCTAGCATCACATGCAGAAAAACATCAGAAGCATATCTGAGAGATTGAAAGTGGCCATCTAAATAATCTGTCAGGGACAAAAGCAGATGATTGATTTGATTGGACCATATCTTCCTCAACCTCTGACCGCACGTAAAGAAACCAACAAGTACTATATTGGACCATCTCTCTCTCCACCTCTGACCCCTCATAAAGAAACTCACAAGTACTATATTGGACCATCTCCCTCCAC
>JAULCA010432734.1:0-11261 GCA_032360845.1 Crassadoma gigantea
GCCGTTGGAAGCACGGTCCCACTACAAACAGAACATGTTACATCTCCAGCACACACACAGGCATACACACATATGGACATATTAGCCAGGTGGCATAGGACTAGTGATAAGCGCCTGATAAGGCAGCTCCTGCGAAATCCTCAATATTGTATTGCTTAAGGTATATGCTAATTGTATAACTATGCACTGTAAAGCGCTTTAGAGTAGCTTATGTTATCTAGACTTTGTGCTGCATTTAAAACAAATTAGACTGTCCTCGACGATGAATTTTCCCGCATGTTCCGTATTGTCTTTGCGATAATAACTATTCATTTTTTTGCTTTGCCTTTTTTTATTCCGACGCAACAACTCCATATTTAATGATTAGTAAAACACTGGTACCAATTGGAGGGTAAACAATTAATAAACATCTAGTAATAGATGTCTTACTTCAAAGTGTAGCTGTACTGTAACACGCGTACAGGGATTGGTTGACATGATGCCACGAAAGATAAATCAATAGGTATGTTACACATACAATGTATGCATGTTTCACACAGGGGAGGCCGTCCTTAAATGACCAAAGCTGTTAATAGGACATAGGATGTTAAACAATGCTAAACTAAACTAAACCCTCATTCTGCAGGGGGTTTCAACATTAATTACGATACATTTTAATGAGAGTAATGTATTGTATGTCTACAAGAAAGCTGAAAATCCGTGATGTTAATGCAAAAATTTGGTTCAAGATGAATCATTATTTTTAAACATCCGATAATAAGAAAATCATAGGTATGAAACGCTGTAATATTTACACGTAGGTACACATATGTACAAAAAAGTAATTGTTCAACTGATATGACTATTAATTCGATTACAGTAAACTTAACGTAATCCTAACTCTTGAATCACTTTCATCACACAATAATAAGACCAACATATGTGAACGTTATTAAAGGGGGAAAATGTAGCTTGCTTTTCTATCAAACAAATTATACAGATATTGATATATCAGCCATCAAAGCCACTACCTTTGGTGAAACGTGAGTATTTGTTTACAAAATATGACCGTATATAATACACCGACACAAAACATCGCCACGTACAATTATACTTCAATCTGCCTATATAATTAAATTTTGTTTGGGCATAAATGACTCGCATTGTCGATGTGCAATGAAACGATACAAAAGCAAGCAAAGCTTAAAGGTAACTTAAACTATGTAAAATCAATAGGAATGTCCTTATATCATTTAAGTAAGATGCCTTTGTTTCAGTATTTAACAACACATACCTGGCGGGATTAATTGAGATATGTCATCCTGATCAAAGCGTTCATATCTATGTGAACTCATGTTAGGTGTTGTCTGGAACAGTCGTCGCTTAAAAGAAAACAATTCCAATTTAGACATGTACTAAGTACATGTACATTATGATGCATGTATATTACAAATATGGAGTGAAATACCTAATATTCTTATAAAGCTGAAAGTGACGGTATCATCAGGTTTACAATAACTCACCTTACGTAACAGATGGAGCTACAAGTTCTGTAATGATCCAATAAGGATAGCTGTGAATCTACCTTTACACCTTGCTCAGTAACTTCCTGTTTCTCCGCATGACTGCACACACTTCTGACTGTCAAACGTTGTAATTGACACGGTTAAAATGTATAGTAAAAATACATATTTAAAATAGAACGTTTGTGCAAATTGTGCAACGTCAATCGAGGAATTAATTTCGCAGAGCTTGGATTTAAATCTATGGAGCATCCGAAGGGACATGGTAAACTATTTTCTAATCAGTGCGCAGGAATTAACAAACTGTGCACACGGATTATTAAACCGTGCACACGGATTACCAAACCGTACACACGGATTACCAAACTGTGCGCACGGATAACCAAACCGTGCGCATGAATTAACAAACCTTGCGAACAGATTAACAATCCGTGCACATGGATTACTAATCCGTGCACACGTTTTATCAAAACGCAGAGTGAACAAGTTATCAGGAGTTTTCTTTCTGTTCTCATTACTTCTTCCCCAATATATGATAGCCAGTTCTTACAGATCAACGGGAAGCCTGTGTAACGTAAGTATAGCGAACTTGACATAACTAACAAGGCAGCTATAAAGATCTACTCAAGGAAATAATTTATTTTTTAGTTGCTACCAAAATGTCAAAACATTCAGTGCTATGTATTGCATAAAGTTGATAATTTTATAAACTTGAACACTTTGGTTTGCCAATTTTCATCCAAATTCGTTTCAATGATTGTGTAACTCATCGCCTCTCCTCATTGGCTGATACTCTATATATTAGGCGTGTTGGTATATTTCACAAACTGTGCATTACTGTATCGTTCCCTCCGTGTTGTTAACATGTTATGTCAACTTATTTTAAACTAAACTTCCGGAAAGGTTCAGGCAATATTTCAGAAATCTCACAGACAACTAGGTTTTTCACTAATTCAATATTTCGGACCTAGACATATCACATTAACGTATAGAGTCATACCCTAGAGCAACGATATCCCTGAATATTTGCCTGGGAATTTCAGCTTCACACTTTTTGAACTGTCACTAAATACGGTGATGTAGATGTACAAGTATAGTGCAATGTACTCTTAACATCTGTATAAAATGTACAGCCCTGGCAAAAGTTTGTAAACGTTTTGTTATGCAAGACATTTTTCACAGAGTGAAGGTCATCGTGAACTAATCATATTATTGTACTCTATCTTTATAACCATGTGTCTGATTAGATGAAACTGGTTTCATGTCAAAAAGACCTTCAATTTCACATTCAGATATATATCGACGATACACTTTATACGAATAACAAGAAATATATTTACCACATCGTTTCTACATTATGTATATACCCTCCAGCGAAATCAAGGATACCAAAGACTCTTCGACTTCAGCCGCATATCCCGATCTTCACTTGCAACATGACAAACAGGGATAGCTAACTACAAAGCTATATGATAAGGGAGAGGAATTAACTTTCCTATCGTAAATGTTCCCCTTCTCGAGAGTAACATTCCTGCTCCCCCATCTTTGGTGTTTACAATTGTAGATGTCGCAAACTATTTTTAGTATGCTCATTAAAATGCTTTGTGTTTTGTTGTCACTAATCAGGTTCTCAGATTTGGTTTGGTTTTATTTTGTTTGACATCCTATAAACAGCTAAGGTCATTAGAGACGGCCTCCCCTGTGTGCAAGATGTATACGTGAAGTGTGTGCGTGTGTATTTTGGGAGGCTGCGATATATTCGTGTTTGTCTCCTTATTAAAGTGCTACCTTACTGAAACATACTTCCGAAGACACCCGGCAGGACGCCCCAACCGGTCACATTATACTGACAACGGGCGAACCAGTCGTCCCACTTCTAATATGCTGACGTTAAGCAGGAGTAGAAACTACACGTTTTAAAGACTTTGGTATGTCTCGACCAGGGGACAGAACCCAAAGCCTTCCTCACAGGGGCGAACGCTCAACAAATGCCCTAAAGCGAGGCATTGTCAAGGGAGACATTAGGAAGAAGAGGGTTTTTTAGAAAGAAAAGAAAAGATAAGATCCCCAATTTAGTCGCCTCTTACGATCATGCAATTGGGGATGCAGGTACAATTTTTACGCCTACCTGCAGGGTAAAAACAACACTAACCCTTCCGCAATACCTAGTCTTTTTCGCTTTGTACTGTTTCAAGGGTTAACATTTAAATATGTTTTGATCATAGTTGTCACAGTCCAAATAATATTTTTTGATATATTTAGTATATATGTATGTCACTTGTATCAACCACATTTTCTATAGATTTAGTATAGATTCAAATTATTGTCAGTACATAATTTTGTTCTACATTGCATTATCAATTTTGTATTTATATATCAAATTTATATCGATGAAGTTTTTATGAGGATCCGGTTTTAAGGACTCGCATAACTTAATCAGCTTCAAACGGCAAGTGTTTCATAGGATTGTAATTGCCAACGGTAAAAATACAGTGTCTCTAATTTAAATATGAAAATCTTGAAATCTACATGTATTTTAATCTTTGAAATAATGTTTCAGTTATTATACATATGTGATGGCGGATTTATATGGGGTCAATAGTAAGGGGTGTTCCCAGCAAGGCTTGTACACTTCCGGTTATCAAAAGCAGTTGTCACTAGTGCTGAATATTAATTAATGTTAAAGCGATAAGCTAAAAATATCAATAGAAATTTCCCATACCTTAAGGCTGTGACAGAGAAATCTCCAACCCGAGGATTGATGTTTTTGGTTGTCCAACCTGAGGCTCTGCCAAGGGTTCGACAACCCGAAAAGATCACCCCAAAGATTGGAGATTTCTCTGTTACACCCTCAAAGTAGGGGATGAATATTTTTCTCCCTTCCTTTTTATTTCAGTCACAGCTCCACCGACAGTAGTCTGCCATGTTTGTAAACAAAAAAACACATGTGGGGTATGCATACGCCATTCACTTTTGACGACGTCACAATTACCGATGACGCATGGTAATGACGTTACAAATGAACACGTACATCTCATACCTTTAAATACAACGTATATCTCGGTTAGATATAATATATCAGGATTTTATCTTGCTATGGTCGATTTTACGGTATGATCAATTGAACTATTTTGAAGCAAATTAAATTAACTGCCAAGAACTTCATGTTGAATACCAACTCATTTCATCACCCCGTGAAATCGACAAAAACAATTTTCAATGCTTATATTTCAATCAACATAAGTTTTGTTTTCAATAATTCTTACTTATAAAAGTACATTCTGACAGTTTTCCCTTGACCTGGGGCAAGTCTACCTATTGACGTTTTGTAAAAGAATATAATACTTCGTTTAAGGATAATTATACAGCATGATGGTGTTTCTGATAGTTAAATTTATCCAAATTATGAAGAAACAAACCCACAAAAACGTATTTCAAATGTCATATTTGTTTTTGCTGTTGTTGATTAATTCATACGTTTATTCATTAAAATTGAAGCTGCAATAATTGAATGTTAAATTAGAAAGGAAACCAGACGTAACTTGAAAGGACGAAACAATTTGACGTGGCTGTTGACTGCATTTTACATATGACCTGACCACATGGATGTGTGATTGTTTTCGATTTGTACCGGGGGTTGATACTGACACAAACGGCAGAATGGGAAGTCGGAGGAATAATTTCTTGGGCAATACATGAATTGTCACTACTGCTAGCAGCATTTGATAATATTTTGCCAATTGTATTTTTTATTTTGGGTTAAACAATTTCTTGTGTTGCTTCCATAAAAAAAGTAAAATTTCATACAAGTATCTTCTTTGTTAAAAGATGTTAATAGTTTTCTCCCTTAGCAAAATAGGAAATATGTATTCATACGTACAGACGATGTTAATCTGGTCAGTTTTATCGGCAAATGAAACAAGTAACATTTGAAATTAAAATATAAATGGATAAAATGTATAGGTCTGATTTACCTTAATTAACAACTGGTGTAGTTGATTTAGCAATTCGATTCAACCAAATTAAATTAACTTGGACATCCATAATATCTGTACAAAACCGAATAATGTAAATGCCAGAAAATGAACCCATATATTAAAGAAACTGCAAAGCTCATGGTGACCTAATGCGATCATGTTTTTGTCTGTCGTCACACTTCGTCCGTCGTGTGTCGTTACCTTATAACTTTTTTTACTTCTTCCGAAAGACCAATGGGCCATTTTCAACCAAACTTGGTAGGAGGTATCCCCATGTTAAGCCGCAAAAAGGGCCCAAAAAGGTGTAAAACTTGATACAAGTTTAAAAATCTTCTTCTCATGAACCGATGATCAGATTTCTTTCAAATGGTATACATAATTGTTAAGCCAATATGTTCGAAGTTTGCGAATGAAAATGAAATCCGTTCATAAACGTGCCACTAAAATCTGTCAACTTTTTGTACAGATATATGCATTTGAATACTGTAGGGACTAATGCAAGGATATTTTCGTTAAGTTTCAAGGTTAATGTGGTCAAAGGTTATTGACAATTCGAAGTAATATAACTGCCAATTTTCTGCAAATATGTCAACTTTTTGTATTGGCATATGTATTTGAAGGTCAAAGGTCATCAACTTGTATTGTTTCTTTTTCAGGTTTGCTGCATGTCAAATTTGGCCATGAAAACATGCAAACACATTGCTCAAAACGTATTTTCTCATGTGACCGGTTAAGGCCCATTGGGCCTCTTGTTATCGATCTCGTCTAGTCATGCCCATTAAGCAGGGTCAGCAGGATATCTCCTCTCAGTCAGTGTCTAGATGGATCTGTCAGGTCATCAAGTACTGTTACGACCACTAAGATGATCAGGTTCGGGCGTTACATAAGTTGAGAGCTCATGAGGTCAGGGGCCTTGCTGCGTCATGGGCCCTCCTAAATGTGTCCTCCCTTCAGGAGGTTATGTCCGCTGCTTACTGGCGCGGACAGACTACATTCACTGATTTGAATCTCGGTCCTTGGCTTCTCATTCCGATTGATTGTATTTCCTTGGACCGGTGGTGGTTGCACAGTCAGTGGCTGTGCCTCCATAGTAATACTGTAATTTTAATTAGTATGCTATCAGGCACCTCAGTGGTATACCTGCTCGTTTCACGGGGAGGTATTCCATTTTTAATACGTTTCAAGGCATTATTTGGGTGGGTTCTTGAACCTTTTATATACCTTGAGCATGTCTCGAGTTTGCTTCGTCAGCCTGGTCTGCCTTGATTCGTAGCCTCCACTACGGCTAGACGAATCCGCATACTACAGTTATGGTAACTATTACTGAAATGAAATTGAGGTTTTTGAAGTAAAACTAATTTTCATGATGTAATAATTACCATAACGTTAAGGAGTCCCGCCCTTTATTCCTTCCCTTGCCTTCTCATGCCGGCTGCCTTTAGGCTCCAAAAAGGGTTTAAGGAGGAGAGATAACTCCGTGACTCTGTTGTCGAGATATGGGTTACACGTTACGGTAGGGAGGTCGTGTGGGTCCAATCCCTGCAGGTGGGCGTAAGAATTGAACCTGCTGCCCCTAATTGCATGATCGTAAGAGGCGACTGAATTTTGGATCTTATCTTTTCTCTTCTTTCTAAACAACCTTCTTCTTCCTTATGTCTCCCTTGACAATGCCTCACTTTTAATAAGTTGAACGTTCACCCGGGTGAGGAAGGCTTTGGCTTCAATCCCCTGGCCGAGACATATCAATGTCTATAAAAATGGAAGTTACTACTCTCGCTTAACGCTCAGCAATTTAGGAGTGGGACAACTGGTTCGCCCGTTGTCAGTTTAATATGACCGGGTGGGATATCCTGCGGGGTGTCTTGCCATTGAGGTGGTCTTGACACTCGTGTTGATCTTCTGGGAAGAGGTTCTGGTACTGGACGCTTTGACACAACGTGTTCTTCGTCTCTAGGATAATCTCCATTGTTAAAGACATCATCAGTAAAGATGAGAACTGTGTCCTGACCATGATCACCAGTAGGTGCCACTACTGACTTCGGAACAACTTCATTATTGGCATCATCTGCTGGTCCTCCCTCCTCAGTATAGAACTGGGTCCCTGCAGGTAGAATGTATTAATTGTACCTGCTGCCCCCATTGCAGGATCGTAAGAGGCGACTAAGTATGGGATCTTATCTTTTCTTTTCTTTCTAAACAACCTTCTTCTTCCTAATGTCTCCCTTGAAAATGCCTCACTTTTGGCCACTCGTTGAGCGTCCATCCCTGTGAGGAAGGCTTTGGGTTCTGTCCCCTGGTGGAGACATAAAGTCTTTAAAAATGGTAGTTTCTACTCCTGCTGAACGTTCGGCGATTGAGGAGTGGGACGACTGGTTCGCCCGTTGTCAGTATAATGTGACTGGGTGGGATGTCCTGCTGGGTGTCTTCGGCAGTGTGTTTCAGTGAGGCAGCACTATAAAGTCGGCATCAGTTCCGCGCTTTCAAAATACACACGCATTCACTACACGTATGCATCTTGCACGCAGGGGAGGCCTTGCTTAAATGACCTGAGCTTGTAATAGGACGTTAAACAAAATAAAAACAAACCAAACCAGCAGAGAACTGGTCGTCACCAAGCGGACCAGAGGCAAACACTGGGGAGCGAAGATTGTCATCTGGTTCCCATGTTGCTGAATCGCCTTCTTCACCATCTGACTCTAGACTGCCACCTGTACAAGGTACCAATAAAACATCTGAATCTTCGTTGTCAGAGTCAATTGAATCTGTAAGGGTTAGATTCCGCTGAATCTTACTAAATGGATAATCCACGGGCGTTGAGTCACGTGGAACGTATTCTATGGACAATAAGTTGTTCCGGTGTAAGGTTTTTATCTTTCCTTCTGCTGATTCTGGTTCAACTACATTTACTGGATTAGCAGGTTTAGGCTGTTTAACCACACTATAGATATCGTCTTCCTAAAGATCTTTCAGCTTGTGCTTCCCACCAAATTTCGATCTCCGACCTCGACAGGTGCTACTCTGACCTTGAGGTCGTACTGCGCCTTCTGCTTCTCTTAGCTTTCGAAAGCATCTTTGTCATGCTTTATCCTAGGAACCTATCAGCCAGGTATCACGCTTCTAGACCTTTTGGTTAATCAGAGTCATTGAAAGGTTTTAACAAATTAGACCCTTAATCCAAGATGGCTGCCTGTCGGACATTTTGTTAATCTGATCAATCTCGAAAGTTTCACAGCACAACATGGGACCAAGGGGAACCTACATATGGAATTCGAGAAAGATCGCTCTAGCACTTCCTGACAAATAGCGATAACAAACCTTCATCACCAAAATCCAAGACGGCTGCCTGTCGGCCATTTTGTTATCTGATCAGTCTCAAAAGTTACTCTGCACAACTGAGCCAATGGGGAACTTACGTATGAAATTTAAGAAAAAACCCTATTGTGCCTCTTGAGAAAAAGCTATAACAAACCTTCACTATCAAATCCAAGATGGCTGCCTGTCAGCAATGTTGTTAATCGGATCAGTCTCAAAAGTTGCCCTGCACAATTAAGGAACAAGGTAAACTTACATAATAAATTTGAGAAAGATCCCTTCTGTACTCCTTCAGAAAAAGCGATAACAAACCTCCACTATTAAAATCCAAGATGGCTGCCTGTCGGCCGTGTTATTTATCGGATCAGTCTCAAAATTTCCCTTGCACAGCTAAGGACCAAGGGGAACTTACATAACAAATTGGAGAAAAATCCCTTTTGTACTTCTTGAGAAATAGCGATAACAAACCGTCACTATCAAAATCCAAGATGGCTGCCTGTCGGCTATATTGTTTATTGGATCAGTTTTAAAAGTTACCTTGCACAGCTTAGGACCGAGGGAACTCATATTAAAAAAATTTGAGAAAGATTCCTCTGTTACTTTTTGAGAAATAGCGATAACAAGAATTGTTTAAGGAAGGACGGACGGACCACGGACGAATGACGTGCTTTATATTTCCCTCCACCAAAGCGAGCACCAACAAATTAACCCAGGACACTGTAAACCAAAATGAGAACATAAATTTTGCCCTTTTTATGAACAAATTACCCACTATTAAAACTAATAAAGTCGTATTAATCCTATGAATGCGTTATCAAAGTCATAGTTATCTCAGCAAATTACATACAAAGCAACATATGTAAGTTTTCCGATGAGAAATGGCCTCAACACCCACACGCGATACTGAGAACTGAGTCATTGTTTGCATGATATTGATATATACAACTGGGAGAAAGTAACTTGACACGCTACATTACCCAGACAAAGGCTTCGAGATAGGACCTGAGCGACTATTTGCACGCTCTACCTTTTATTTAACAAAAAGTATGTTAAATACCTTAGATAAAGCAAGGTTTGTTTATAAATAGGCAGAAAACGTATATTCGCGTGAAATAAAAACAATTTTTGGCAGCATGTGCTACTTACCTATGAAAGAGGTTACATTGTCTATTCGATCAGTCTAAAAGAAAACAAGCATTGCATTGGACCAACGGGGACTTGCATAGAACTTTTGAAAACGATACAAGTATTGTAATCTGTGAAGTTTGGTTTAGTATCGTTTAACGTCCTTTCAACAGCTATGGCCGTTAAAGGACGGCATCCCCTGTACACAAGATGCATGGAGTGTAGTGTATGCGTGTGTATTTTGGGAGGCTGCGACATGTTATGTTTGTCGCCTTGTGATGGCGTGGAAATGATGATGCAGACTTATAGTGCTACCTCATTGAAACATCCTTTCAATGACACCTAGCACATTGTATTGACAAAGGGTGAGTCTAGCAGAGCATAACAATTTTTAACGACTTTTTATGTCCCGGCATGGTGACAGAACCTAATGCTTCCTCATCTTCAAGAACTTATAACACTAAAGCCAAGAGAAACATTCTGAAATAATATTAGCTGTAAATAGGACGTTTAATAAAATAAAACCAAACCAATTTTTAAGTCTACTTTAGATTTTGATGATTTGTTTGATCTTGATTGCAAAATTTGTGTATTGTGTTCGCCCGTTTTCAGTATACTGTGACTGGATGGGGCGTCCTGCTGGGTGTCTTCGGCAGTATGATTCAGTGAGGTGGCACTATAAAGTCGGCATCAGTTCCCCGCTATCACAAGGAGACAAACGAACATATTGCAGACTCCCAAATTACACACGCATACACAACACGCATGAATCTTGCACACAGGGGAGGCCGTCCTTAAATGACCTTAGCTGTTGATAGGTATTTGAACAAAATAAAACCAAACCAATGAAAGTTGCGGGGTAGTTTGATTCATTTCCTTTCTTGTGATAGCACCTTGAAAAGTATACTGTCCGGTCTGACAAGTGATAGACCAGTTGTCTCCACGACTATAGATGTTGAACGTAAAGAAAGGAATTAGAACCTCCTTTTTGTGTCACCTGCAACACGAAGCGACATATAGATATTACTTTGTCGGCGTTGTCATATTCGTCGTCCGAAACAAGGTTTCTATGAGTCCCATCGATCTCAGACTCATATAGTCCTTGTTTACTAACAGTGCTTGCTTGGGATTGCTTTTTAGGTCCGAAGGTAAAAGGTCAAGGTCATCGTTACTATAAATAGTGTCACGATCGCATGTATTGTCTTGTGGTGTTTATGTTGGTTGTATGTATGTCGTATATATATATATGTTGGCGCGCGCGTGTGTGCGTGTTTGAATGTCCAGTGTTAAAAGGCTGTATTGTTATTACGAACCACGTGGTCAGTTGACGGACGTCACGGTAAGT
>JAULCA010432756.1:0-11260 GCA_032360845.1 Crassadoma gigantea
CCGAAGTCTGTGTTGAAGAGTACCTGGCCCCCACTTGTTACCACTTTATAGTCACAATGGAGCCGTAATACCAAAGTATTAAACCTTCTGTGTTTATCAAAACACACACTTATCACAACGTAATGTCCCTCCTCTTACTGAAAACTGGGTTCACTTACCAAGATTTCGGAACAAATTATTACCAGTAAAGTGATTTTCGTGTGAACAGATATTTAAAGGAAGGTAATTTATTTTTGAAAAAGGAGTAAAAAATATACTTTAGGAACAACCACATGCCCTGAAACAAACTGTTCTTTTGAGCTAACAACAGAAACCTTGTTTTTTCTTCCCAATTAGACTGTGAGATTCCATAAAACTGGTGGTAATAACCTTTTCTCATCATGTGATTCTGTGGTGAGACCTAACGACTAACAGAATAGTTATACATCTAGGTAGCCAAGATTTCACTCACCAATTACTGACAATGCAAAGTAGTGATATAACAGTCACTGACATATAGACGGTCACCAAAAACGTACAGGTATAAAAAAAAATGTACCAACACTTTCTCAAAAGTTTGTAATCTTTGTTTACGAACCAGGGGCCTCTCCCATAAAAAAGTTAGGAAACCAATAGGATCTAAGGGTACCAGGGTGTGTGTATTCGTGTAGAAATGCCTGGTAGACAACATAGACAGATTTCTAGGGTAAGACCTTGTATCATCATCTAACCCTTAATCATTGATAAACATCTGGTGTAAATTCCGACACTCATCAATAATGCATGACAACATCACTGGATGTTTTTACACCAAAGATTTGGAAACATCATTGACCTAATTATCAGGTTGTACCTTACTCCACATTGGTTAGATTCTTTACATTTATCGGGAAATAAAACCTGTTGATATTGTTCAATTGTAACCATATCAATTACAATCTCATTCTTTATTAGCACTGTTTCGCTTGGACTTTTGGTGAAATGCTATGGTGGTGTGTATTTGTTTGACACTAACACAGGAAGATACACTGATAAACTGGAATGTATTTAACTTGGCATCCAAATGACCATTTGAAATATATTTATAGAGCAATGAGTTAACATTTCATTTACATATCTTACAGAACATGTTTAAACTAGCCATAAAAGTCATGTAATACTGCTAAACATTTTGTTCAGGTTGGAAAGTATGGATTATGAGAATTTCTTTTTACACAACCAATAAAATTTTCTATGTGACGTTTCGATGACTAGTATGATATGTACTGTCACCTTCATCAGACAAATGACCAGTGAAGTGTGTACCAGTTGTCCATAGAATCGATGTCAATTTTGGTTACACTGGAAATGTATGTACATTAATAGTGGTTACATATGTACTAGAATGACTCAATTCAGCTACGCTTTGTTAACACTTGGTCATAGATGTGCGAGAGTCACATATGATAGAAAATTTTATTGGTTGGATATAAAGAACTTCAAACATAATCCTGTTGAATTAGTGATGTGAAAAATATTACGCTTAAAAAAGTCATGTTTAAAATCACATTCTTGGACATTTCCATTCACAAATGAAGTTCTTAACAATGTACAGGAAATAAGAAATAAAGCAAAGAAGCTTGTCTATCTTAAATTTTGATGACAACCCATGTCATTGATTTGACGTTCACATCAGGCAAATCAAGTTTTAAAAGTATTTTACACAATGCACACTCCCTTGTATTTAGATTAATCAAATTAATCTACCATATCATCCATAATTTGCTAATTTAGCATCACCCTTAGAGATAAAACAAATCAACAGATTATAACAATAACACCTAAGGACTCTGGCTATATGTTTCAGCATGTACATATTAATGTAGTACCTAATTATATTTGTGTATTTTATTTTTCTCAGCTGAATGAATTTTAACTTCTGAAAATCATGCCTTTCCTAATATACTATGATACTTATTACATTTATAATCTACAGGTACATTAAGTATTTCGTCATTAATCATTTTGACTACTTATACAAGCGGGAAGCACCAGTTGGACCATTTTTTGCGTAAATGAGGTATTAAAAGTAAAGTAATCTAAACTGATACCATCTTGATCTGTTCATTTCGAAAAAAAATTATAGAAGCTATTAACACTCCAAAGACTAAAATCAACAGAAATGACAAAAGTCATACAGGTTTTATACAAAAATTAGGCCATCAACATTTATACCACATCTTTAAAATAGAAAATTGATCCTGTGACATTCAGAATATTTATGATGTTTGATTTCCTTACAATTTCCAACAGAAATGACATCAATATTATTAAAATATGTACTCTGATGTGTATGATTTGCCTGAATATTAGCAGTTAGGGTTGAATGGAAAACTATGGCGGCAGAAAATCTGATTACACAGGCAAGGACTCAATAAGGATAAGATCTGGAGAGTATTTAATCAATTTACGTGTTTGGAATTTACACTACTGAACCGGATCAATACAGTGAGTACAATGGGAACATTTACCTAGCCTCAGAGATAAGTATTTATCTACAGGGTTCCTGTAAGCTTTACTTACTAATC
This sequence comes from Crassadoma gigantea, assembly GCA_032360845.1. Taxonomy (NCBI): domain Eukaryota; kingdom Metazoa; phylum Mollusca; class Bivalvia; order Pectinida; family Pectinidae; genus Crassadoma; species Crassadoma gigantea. The sequence continues at coordinate 2,547 of JAULCA010432756.1, forward strand.
TCCAAACGAATGTATACTAGGCAGATAAGCAACAGATACACAGGTGAAAATTTCAAATTTTATAGCGGTAATCTACCTAAGAGTGAAAACGTTTTCATCTCAAAAGAATTCCATTGTTTAGCAACAGGGTGGATATTTGGCTTGTATCGTATTAAAACGCACGATTGATATTGGGTACGCAACATGTATTCACTGGCAAATATCACTTAAAACTGAATTGATGACAGTAATTCACTTTAAAACACTATTTTGTCTAAAAAATACCCACTCAAGTTGTACAGCAAAATTAATAGAAGACTCATAAATTCATTTAATTTTAACTTGAAGGACAGCCCCAACCCCCCAAAATAAGGGGAAAATACAATTCAACAAAATTTTCAATCTGTATTTTGCTCACTAGATTAAACTATTTACCTGAAATATACACTTTAAATAAGTAATTATCATTTTACACAAAGGTTTTACACCTTCTCCTTCAAATAGCTGCAGGTTCAATTACCTTTCTAATTTAAATTTTTAGTCTAAGGTGTGAGGAATATCTCTCACTTTCCATGACTTTCCGTTTGAATCGAATGCTAAAACCTGTATAGACGTTCAATTACCTGGTGGTATTCGCCACCAGCTCCTGCTGAATATAGGTAATAACTTCTTATTCAAGTTGCAACAGGTTTATGTTCGAAGGAACACCATAATTGCTTTACAGGTAAAATAGGGAGAGTTTTTAAACAATAATCTAATTATGTAAATAGAAGTTTAATAAGAAAGGCATTGTTTGAACAGTAACTTCCGCGGTCACGTTTTCCGTAGCTCATATCAGTCATGGTCTCGTAACAATGGACACATCTCATAGTCAAGGAAGTCTGCAGTGCGGGGGGTTAAATAACTCTACCTATGTTCTTGTATACCTTTGTCTAGCTACAGGTATGTTGGTGTGTGTGACCAACCATCATTAAAGTTACAATATCGTAGTGATGCTCGGCATTCAGGCCTCTACTCAACTGTACTACACTCAAATTCGCCCATCACAGTTGTCATTCTAAATGAATAATAATACAAAATGTAAAAGTGGAAATTTCCCAGTGGATTTAATTAGTGACTGACTCTGCATCCTAATAGGAAGTGACTGTCACGCTGCAAGCCCGCCATTTTCTCTGTTTCTATACATTACTATATTATGTACATGGATGATATGGATCTTGTCACAACTTGTCTTCAACAGAATGTGAACCCTATAGTCAGGTGTATGAATGGAAACTTGCTGAGACCTGCAGAATTCCTGTGTATTGGCGGTAAATGTATATATATGTACATGTGTAGTACACCTGATCTACCTTAAATATCTACATGGTTTTATCGCAGACATTCTTTGTTTGTTGACAGTTCAAGTTTCACAGATTGAAAAGACCATATACAAATCCTTCAGAGTGGCCTATATATTTACACACGGCAGATTGATGGGAGTGCTCCGACACATACAAAACTACTGTAAAGAAGGGGTAATAAAGGGCCGACCTGGCCCACCCCAGCTCGCCTGTAGTAGTAGCCAGCCATCGCAATACACTAACCAAACAATTGGGCCATTTACAGCGCGATCAATGTGGGATTTCGGTGGTTGTATCAACCGACAAGTGACCGAAAGTTATTGACCCCAATGGCCTGTCAGACTAAGTACTGCGCTAGTTTATATATAGTTTGTATTACTGATCATAAAGACAAATATTTACGATTTATACAGCAATACCTACCTAGATAAACCACTTTAAAAAAATATAGTTTTTTATTAATTAAAATCAACTACCAAGTTTTTTAAATACTAAAAAGATTTTTTTTTAATATTATTTAAATTTATGCAAATAAGTTCTAATACAGTTTGTACTACATGTAATTATTTCCCAATCAAAAATGATATTTCTTTAAATACAAATAGTGTGAAGTATAAACAAAATAGATTTAAAATCATGATTTTAATGACTTAGTTCATTACTCTCTGCCAATCAATGCTAAAGATTAATGCCACAGGTTGGCGTGCATGTTTGACAGCCCTACAGCTGAACCTTTTAGCATGCCTGTACGATAACATCACCATAAAAACAGTTACAACTAGTCAACAAATGGATTATGGATTCATTATTACACCCATAAATAGTACATGAGCATATTGATCATGTTTTATACAAAATAGGGGCAAATCAATACACAATTTTCCGGCTGTAATTTGTAGTAGAGTTCTCCAATTACAGCCGTCAGCATTTTCACCACTGCTACACCATGGATACATAGCAGTTTAACCCAGCTTTATAATTGTCAGAGATCCATCCATTTTCAAAATGTTTTACTAGTAAAAGGTATAAAGCTGTTTTTCTTTTCCTAACAATTAATCAAAACTTTTAAAATTTTCACTTGGGATAAAAGGGCTGACAATTCATGTTAAACCACAGTGAAAAATCAATAAAACATGAATCAATAAATAAAAAATGTCAGGTTTTGAAAATGATACTTCATGTGTTGCCTTATAACTTTGACGACCTCCTGCCACTGTGACCTGTGTTTGTAACATCGGATTATTCTATTCATACAAAGCGAGCACATCCTCGATAAACAGATTCTAAAGCTCCTGATACAACTACTTAAAGCTCCAAGTCAACATTCTTGACATAGCACTTGAACAACACTACGTAGTATTTGAAGGGTTATAGGCTATGTAAATTAAATATTGGCATGTGTGTGAGTAATGCCAATACTCCAATACTATAACCACCAAGTTGTCTGCTGAGGGATTACAATCTTGCCCTCAAATGACCCCAGAGGCTGGTAGATAGTCTGTCCTATTGTAACCTAATGCATCCAAATTTATTCAAAATACATTATCCAAAGCAAGATTTGCTGAGATGTACATTTATTCACTCTTTCCTCCACTATTTAAATGTCAAATGGTATTCATTTAATATTTTAAAATTTACCATAGGTAAGGTATTGTTGATAACACATTTAAATAGAATACCAAAAAAGGTCATTAAATTCATTGCATAATAAAACCATTTTCATCCAGTTTAAAAGGCCTGGTAGACAAGAAACTAACTTTAATAGCTAACATTAATCACACATTTATGGTACATCCACTTTCAATTTATAGCACTCTGCATGAAACTAAGATGCTTTTTGAAAATGGTTAAAATTCATCGCTCAAAGATCTTATTGTAGGAGATTTGTTTTGTTCTTCAATTGCACATATTCAAAAATTGAATAGAATAACGTTTCGTGTACTTGATGACTGAAATATATTTGGTTATTTCTATTATTAAAGATGATTTTATTTTTCATTATTTTCCTGGCATGAAGCTTACAGTTAGAAGAATTCTTAATATAGTATGGTCTTCCACTACATACACCATGTATATTTCAGTGTGTATATATATACACTTTTATGATTATAACAGATATATCATAATTAAATATCATAATTCTGAAAGCTTTGAAATACAGAACTTGGTTAATCTGTCTTGGCTCATGTCCACCATGCAAGCATGTAAAGTGTGTAGTGAACCGAAGCAATATCTGCTCCATACAACTAGTTTACTACTGCCAACAATAGTACTATACCTACTTATTGGGTCAATGAAATTCTGAAATTGCTGATCTGCAGATCTCTGGATCTAAATAAGACAATTCCTGGTAGAATATACCAGTCCTACATATCTCAAGGAGTGGACTTACGATCAAATCTGTAATATGGATTATCTCTTGACATATACATACTCCGGTAATGTTTGCTAGATAAAGCATGGATCAAGATGTTATAACTTTTACCAAGAGGACTGTGATATACATTTAAGGCTTATAATTGATGAAAAATTATGACTAGATAAGTTGAATTATTTAAATTAAAGAATGATATATAAAAAGTTAAAGAAAAAACTGACCATGTTTCAGTTTTCCTAGAGGGTTCATAGAAAAAGTAGAAAATATTAATTTATAGTTTTTTAACTCAATATAAGAAAATTAATATATCAATTATCCTTGAAATTATGTGTTGAATCTCTCAATTCCGAAATCTATCAAAAATGTTTAAGCATGCCGTACAGTCTTGTGCTGATATTTGACTTTCTGATAGTTGCAAAAGTTGGTAACTTCTCTTAGAAACTTGGAATTAGGTTTCAGTCTACCGAGTCCGGACCAGTTTTTGCAAAGGCGGCAATAAAATCATAGCAATAATTAACACATATTATCCCATAGATACACATTATATTACTTAAGTTCTATGTAAACCAATTTAAAGATAATTGCAACGTGCACTGTCATTTTTAACGATCCCTTCGATAAGCATTGATACTTCACGAAATCACTCTGTCGGCCTAGCAACCGAGCCCGATCTTGACAGTTGTGGATATCATACGTGTTTATGCAAAAATTCCAATGGTAACAGGTGCAAAAATATATTGAGACATGTAGAAATACCATAATTATACCGTACTTACATAATAGTTTTGCAGCCATCTTTCTAACTTTTCTTGAAGCACGGTAAATGTACCGATATTCACCAAACGTCTCAAAGATTCCGCCATTTTCGACGCTTTCTATCCGGCTCTCACGACGATGTGATGACGCATGCGTAATGATAGTTTGTGTATTTCCTTTGGTAAAGTCACGTGATCACGTCACAGGTGTACGCAGGTGTGATAACGGAACTCCCTGCTAACTGTAAATAGATAACCACACTTTGACGTCAAACAGGATTTCATTAACTATGGAAGTAAACAAAATATAAAAGTCTAGTTTAAAATATATTTAAATTAGCCTTAAGATATGGATATTTCGACAATCGTAGCGTCTAACTAGCAATCATTTGTTTGTTATTTTTCAAGACCGATAAGCATTTTTTACATGAACTTTGTATTTCGAGAAAGGTGACAATGCTACAGAATGACCATGTTTTATCTCTGACGTGGGGTTTTCTTTATGCTGTGTTATAAAATGCTGATCTAGGATATTTAACTATGGTGGCTTAGACCCGTTCCCTTATTGCCGTGACCATTAATTACTTTCTTTATTCCCTCCAAAATGAAGATTACACAAACGGAATAGTTACATATAAGAATCAATCAACAATATACATTCATGGACATTGAAAAAGTAAAAACGTATGGTAATTTTAATGTGTACATAAATATTTTATAAGAGGAAGGAGATGAATACAGCTTATAATTTAACTTACTACCCAATAGGGTATTAGTCATATCAAAATCTGGTAATTATGTAAATAAACATTGAGTTGTTATCATATACTAATTAAAGGCATCATAGTTTGTCTCTACTTAAACACTTTTTTTTACTTTAATATGTGTAACAGTATCATAACAGAATTTCCCACAATAATAAAATAATTCCGTGAACTCTGACACATTTTTTTAAGATACAGATTTAGAATACCAAGGGTACTTTGATGTTAATTTCCATAAGTAACTCGAGCTTATGGTGACTGGACATAAATCGTACAAACACGTTGTCATCTGACATACATTGAAACCACACATTTTGTTCGGTTTGATATACGTTTTTATATTCCAGAATAGGCACATAATTTTATATGATCGACAAACATATATTTTCTTAGGATACATATAATTTCCGGTAAAAGTCCATATTGTTTCCCATCTTACTATATATTCGTTTCTTAATATCATTATAAGACGCAATACTTGTCCAGCCTAATAATGGATTACACATATCGGTCCTGGTTCATTTATCAAACCTTTGTATACATTTTACAATGTAGTTATGTGTTCTTTCTATTACCGTTTTAGAAAGCAACCAAAGTCCACATCCATATCTTGCCTTTCGGTCCATTTTCAATTGCGTGCCACACAGTGTCAAGGGGCTTGTTTCTGTCTAAAAATGCAACATAAACATTTGAACCGTTTTCTAAATTAGAATTAATACAATCTTCTAAGTTAAAAGATGTACATAGGTTATACAGATTACTTTAAAGACTAGGAAAAGTGTCAGAACATATGACTGGGCTGATTCTATTTGATATAGAAATTTCAGATAACTTAAACATAATTATTGGAGTGATATTTTACTTTCCTTTGACCCCAAATAAAAATGATAAATTTGTTGGGAGATTTACACTTACCGTATTCTCATTTCAATAATATTCTTATTGATTCAATATAAAGAGATTACGTACGTTTACAACACCGGAATAAATAGATGATCCGATTCAAACGGCATAACTTAGACGGACAGGTGATCGGTATTACCATTGAATGAGTATCAATATTCTGAGAATTCGTGAAACGAAGATCTTTAAATCTACTGAAGGTCGTAGAACTAGAAAATATCCAGTTAAGTCTAATTTTAAATTATTGCTGAAAGATTTACATAATTTATCCCCAAGAAACCAATCGTTACTGAGATGAGCTGTGGTAAGATTTGTTTGGGGTTCATTCTTTATATTAAACATTAAATAAAATTCGTTATTCTTTAACATATCGCAAAAAAATATGACTTTTACCATGTACCATCTCGATCCATATATATCCCATTCTCCCGATTTAATTATTTATAAAGGAGCGAAGATGTCGACGAAATAATTTAGTATCGCTTCCACTGTTTGCACCCTTAGAACATGTCCTGTCAAATCCGTGTGCACCACCTTGTGGACAGAACGAGGAGACTAGGTAGAGTCTTTGTAGGTAGCGTTAAGATAAAATTGTCTGGCTTAGAAGTCGGGAGTCGCTGTAAATGAAGCTTGTATATATATTGTTAAATTAACACTAATCGACAATATATATAACTATATATTGTGTACATTCATCTATTTAGGTCTGTGTATAATTGTATGTCTAGATTTTGTTTTGTTTTTTATTAAACCCATGTTTTACGAAGAATTAGCTCTACAGAGCCATGTTTCTGATATGTGACGTTAAACAAAAATAGAGTTATATCCTCTCTAGCCGGAGTTTCCGCTGGCCCTGACACCAGACTTAGACATTTTGACAGATATATGTCTGGTGTGGGGCCAGAGCGCACTCCTATATGAAAACGTGGAATTATCCGACACCGTTTGGTGTCGGGAGAGTTTGAGGTACTGACAACAAAAATCGACTATGACACAGCACATACCTTGCATATTTCGATAAATGGATTATTTATTGATCCAAATATCACTAACAGCTGCTAAACTCCGTCAGTAGAGTCCTCGGTTTACAATCGTTCAAAATTTCCCACCTGAGTGGACGCCATTTTTATCATTCGACACACCTCTGAAGATTCCCTACAACAAGAGAATCTGCCGAGGTGTGCCGAACGATAAATAAAAAGGTATTTTTTAAGACAATTGAACCCTGTGACCTTGATTATGAGTGAAGGTCATTCAATTAAACAAATATGGTAGCCCTCATCCCAGTATGCTTATGGCCAAATATCATTTCACCCAGGCCTTGTTAAAAAGATGTTACGGGACCAGGAATGGACGACTAACGGGACAACACCCCACAGCAAAAGCTGACTTCGCCTTTTGGTCAGGTGAGCTAAAAATGGATTTAATTTGATGAGATTTAAACACATTTGACCCTTGTAATCTTGAAAGTCTAACAGATCATTATGATGAGGTAATTCAAAAGTTTATAAACATTTGACCATAAGACCTTGAAAGTGGATCAAGGTCATTCACGTCAACAAGCATGATACAGGCCAAATATAACCACTCAATTTATGCTTTTTTTATTCAAAAGAAATTGTTTAAATGTTTTTCAACACCTTTGATCCCAGTGACCTTGAAAATGGGCGAAAGTTATTCATTTCAATAAATATGGACTTGGACAAACCATGGATCTAGACAAATATCATCACCTTGGGCCTTTTGTTTATTCAGATTATTTAATTAAGTTTTTAATATGTGACCCCTGTGATCTCAAATATGACTAATGGTCATTCATTTTGAACAATCTTGAAAGCCCTTCATCCAAACATGTTACTGGCTAAATATCATCACCCTAGGCCTCGTGCTTATTCAAATAATAAAAATGAAAAGTTGATGCTTGATGGACGAATGGACACTATGCCGTGGTAGCTCATTGGGATTCAGGCCAGGTGAGCTAATTGATTTCAAAGCCCCATTGATAGAGTATTCTTTTAACACAATTTGGTATAGATCTATCTGTTTGTATACATGGTTTCAGAACCTAGGTTATAAACTTGGAACAAAATACCCAGGGGCGAGGCCTGACCCCTGAATCAATCCTAGTAGGTTACACATGCATGTAAGGATGATGATCTGATGATCTGTTTTCATTTAATGACCCAGGATCTAACTTTCATGGGCTAGCCTGGACCCAGGGGCCAATCCTGGTAGTATGAGAAGGTCTTGTAGTTTCCTTGCACTAAATCTGCTAAGAGAGAACACATCTTTATTACTATTTTGTGGTGGGGGTGGTAGGAGTTACCCATGCTACTACATTGTCTCCATCAGAACTTCGACGTGCGACATGTGAAGTGGACAAACAACAGTCTCCGCATAGTTTATGATTAGGTGAACCTTTTTATTTTAATAGACATTACAATAGCTGTACACCATACATACTATAATTACTGTGTCTTTCTTCCTTGACAGAATCAGTTATAAATGGCAACTTGGCTGGACAATAAAAATATCAAAGATGAGCAATGTATGGAAATATCTCGACAAATAGTTCTATGGGTAGATGAAATAT
>JAULCA010432767.1:0-23576 GCA_032360845.1 Crassadoma gigantea
GACCAAGTAAGTTATTTATTTACGATAGACGTAACATTAACCTTGCGTCCTACCCGACAGCAACGTAATATAAGCGAGACAACAACATAAAAGATTCTAAGGAACGTTTTCGTTGATATGAGATACAGTCGTTAAGACATGTCTTCGGTGAAAAGCTATGGGGTTAAAACATGCTTTATGTTAATAGTCAAGAGAATAAGATATGCCTTAGGTAAAAGTTAATAGTAAAGTGAATAAGATTGTTTCAGGTAAATAGTTAAGAAAATAAGACATGTTTTAGGTTAAATGTTTGGCGAATAAGATATATCTTCGGTAAATAATTATGAGTATAAGACATGCCTTAGGTTCATAGTTAAGTGATTGAGATATGCTTTAGGTTAATACATGCAGTTAACAAATTAAGACATGCTCCAGAATAATAGTAAGGAAACTAAGCCATGTTCATACCGTGACATGTGGTAATGGCAGTAAATTTGTTTGTGAATTATATGTGTGCAGGGAGGTAAATCTGTGTATAAAACCAGTGCTGAAAACATAACGAAAACAGAATTGATTTTGAACATTACTGAGGCACAGGTGTTTTATGATCAATACAGCTTGATAAAGGTAGGCGTGGTTAAGTATACCAATACAACCGAACCTCTATAAAATGCGTGTTACTTGTTTGAATAATTCTAAACTGGTATATTTGGTGTCGGGATCATTTAGCGATTATTGTACTAGTACTACTGCAAGACTCTTTTACAATAATATAATATCACAAACTTAATAAAGTGAACAAAGTATGGAAAACGCTACCCTGTCATCATGTACAGAATGGAGTAAAGAATTCCCAGGGAAGGAGCGATTTAACTTCTGCGTATTCCTGTTATCACAGCTGTTTTTATACCCATTAATTCGAGCTCCACCGGCACTACTCACAATGGTTTTGAACAGTGTGACGGAAACAGTCAGAGTCTGTGATAAAATCACGATTGAAAACTCAACATCTGATTATTTGCAGTGTAGAAAAGAGAACGGAATGGCCATTGGGTATTGTTCATTTGCTATACAAGGAATAGAAAGTCAAAACTTCTGGAAATGTTTTGATTAGATAAAAGACTTCCAAGCCGTAAATCCGGATACGATCTTGACCAAATGGAAGTTTTTTCAACTGTTTTGTGATGAAAGTAAATCAAACGTATTTTGTAAGGAGTATTACATCAAACGTGATATTGTATACAGCATAGACTCTAGGTTTCTGGACACTGAGGAAAAGGCGTTTTATTTCACTTACGTTGTGCCAGTGCTAGGATTTATAACTGTTATTTTGAACGGATTCATTCTCTATATTCTAACCGCAAAAATGTCCTCGAATAGTAACATTTTCTTTTTACGCTTGAAGGCCGTGTGTGACGCACTTACGGTGGCACCACAATTACCTATTGTCTTATACTTTATCACATTTAAGAGTGAAGTTGACTTCCTTCCTTACAACATTTGTATTGTGATAAATCTTTGCATGGTTATTTTACCGGCAGCGTTCCATACAGTGTCAATTTTTGTTGCTATAGGTATTTCTTTTCAGAAATATTTTATTGTATCCTTTCCTCTAAAAGCGAGGATGTATTTGAGACTTAAATACATATATATCTACATATTGGTCAGTCTAGGTATCGCCCTTTCAATTTTCACACCGTCGGTCGTTGTCCTTTGTAATATGAGATCCATTGAAGTCCAGTCCAAACTAGTTTATGATGAATTCATCATCACTATGGCTGCTGTACTTCCTGATGATAGCAACCAATGGATGAAACTGGTGGATGAGTTTGGAGTTGTACTAAGAACACTTATATTGCAGTGTCTGCCTTGCTTTTTTTTGTTGTTCTTTGAGATTATCGGGATCCGTAGAAGTAAATTTTACATAAAGAATACAAAGAAGTTGCAAGAACAAAATCAACCGTCATCCACAAACTCAAGTTTATCCCAAGTGGTATACATGTCATTCGCTAACGTAGGTATCTTCATTGTTGCTGAACTACCTAATGCAGTAGCATTTCTATACTACACGGTTGCTGATTATTCACAAACCAAACAAATGGAAGCGTTCGATGTTGTGTCTACAATTATGAACACTATTACGTGGCTGTCATTTACAAGCAGCTTATTTGTATGTATTGTATTTTGTAAAGAATTCAGAAATGCGTGTTTGGATTGTATTGGATGGTTGAAATGCTAAGCTAATCTCTTTGTGGTAAACCAGTCAATCTTAACCAAGTGAAATTGACAGCTACGAAGCTGGCTTTTAAAAAATCTTATCCGATTAAATATACCAGAATTTTGCGATGTGTAAGTTCAGATGTGAAAGTGAATGTACATTTTTGATTTTAGTAAAGAAAACACCTTTTAACAAAAAATATGTAAATCTGAGGGGGTACATGCTTATTTCCTCATGAAACTGCTCTCTGATAGGATTGTCTTTAAGAAGAAAAGTATTTGCTCATGCACATGCAGGCACTTTTTCACTAAGGACAACACTATGTTGTACAGTTCCCGAGGGAACAATTTCACCCAGAACAACACTATTAGATAACTGTTCCGGTAAACCACTTCACAAAGACTAGCACTATAAGATAACTGCTCTGGGGGAACCACTTTACACAGACTAGCACTATTAGACAACTGATCTCGGGGAACCACTTCACAAAGACTAGCAATATAAGATAACTGATTTGGGGGAACCACTTCACACAAACTAGCACTATTAGATAACTGATCTAGGGGAACAACTTCACACAGACTAGCACTATAAGATTACTGATCTGGGGGAACCACTTCACACAGTCCAACACTATGAGATAACTGATCTGCGGGAACAATTTCACACAGACTAGCACTATTAGATAACTGATCTAGGGGAACAACTTCATTCAGGCTAGCACTATTAGATAACTGATCCCAGGAAACAACTTCACATAGACTAGCACTATTAGAGAACTGATCTCGGGGGACCACTCTTCACAGACTTACATTTTCAGATAAGTGATCCCGGGGAACCACCTCACCAAGAACAACAATATGAGATAGCTGATCCCGGGGAACCATTTCACACAGAACAACACATTTAGATAACTGTTTCCATTTACTCCATTTCCTACTAGACAACTCTATCAGAAATATATTCAAATGATAGTGTTTCGCCCAAGACACCACTATCAAAGATATATTTCCGAGGGGGAATGTGCTGAATAGGTAGAGTACATTCCATTTCATATAGGAGACGTAGGAGATAATTACAGTAATACAATCAACAATCACTTCATCAGAAGTTGTTTAGTTACGATATGAAACATCGAAAAGGTTATAAATTTGAAGTAAAGCTAAAGATCTTTTTGGGTTTACATAAAACTATGAAGCATAGTTATTATGCATCTTCCTCATCGCTACAGCGTAAGTCAAACCTGTTATGTTGAGCTTCGTTTATACATATTGTTGCTTAGTGTTCATAATGTTACTACTCGCTAGGTTTCTCGAATAAGTGTGATACAAAGTATTGTTAATGACAAAAACATTGTTTGCTTGACCACAATAACTCCTACTGTATTCTATGTGTTAGCTTAGGTATATAATTACAAAAGTGACACAAGATCAGCATTACTGACCTTAATGTGAAATAATTATTAACAAAATACAAAACACTGTTTTCTGTACACTGTATCTATACTCTTCTTACTGTTGTTATTCAACCTGTTGTAAATAAAATAAAGAAATGATTTTTATTCGTTTTTTGTTTTTGTTTTTTTTTCTGTCCATGTTTGGCGGGGCCTAGGTGTTTAGCTACAGGCGTAAACGTAGCAAACTTGTACAACTGTGCCTTATTATTTATGCAACGTTCTGTTAGAAAAAAATAAACCAGGTTTTATATATTAGCTTGATATAGGTGAACTATATAGAATTGATCATTTGCACAAGAATGTACATGTTTATGTTTATTTACCGGTATAATCTAACGATGTCACTTTCCCTCTGTTTTTGTTATGAAGTGTCAGAGGCTGCGATGATTTACAACCAGTTTGTCAAACGTAAAAAGTAATAATAATTAGCATCAATTATTCTATTAACAACATTTTGAGATCTCTGGCGAGTTAAATGTTGCAATATTCAATATTTTGTTTGGAATTTTTATTTTTGTATTCAATAATTGAAATTATATGTGTAATAATTCATATTTGTTTTTTTTTAAATAATTGTAAATACATGTGGAATATTTTATATTTATTTCAATATTTGTAAATATATGTGCAATAACAAAATGAGATATTTGATATAAAATATATGTGTGAAATAAAACATATCCATTCGATAATTTGCATTCTGGGAAAGCATCGTTTGACCTCAACGTCAGCTTGCTCTAACGGCGTGTTTTATTGGACGATAGGGAAAACGGAAATACAATCTCGATCTTAAAGCGCTTTACAAAGTGAAATTCGTCCGAACTTCAAAAGTAACGTATATACTATACATATATGACATTCATGTCTCTCTTTAGCAGGGTATGTATGCCTAAATTTTCAGTAAAGACTGATAATTTTGTCACTTATATGCTTAAGACGTAAATAACTAATTCATTACTTACAGCAACGACAATATCAAGTTTAAGATAACATTATTTTCCCTCTTGAATTAACAAAAAGTAAAGTAATTCAAGAGACAGAGAGTTGTGGATGGACAACTATAGGTGTTTGACAGACCACAGGGATTAGTTAAAAATGCTTAAAATACAAATAATATACTATTATGTTATAAATGTTTTAAATACACATATGCTATACTGATATTGGTCAAAACACACACCTGTGGCAGACCTAAGGCCTAACCTTGACCTCGAACTCGCGCTTGTATTTACGCAATAAGTATGTAACAGGAAAGCGAATAGTGTGCCTCCACTGGGGATCCAATGTCGAACTCCAGGTTCCTTGTCAGACGCTCTACAACTGAGCTAAATGGAAATTCCATCTAGCTCAAAACTATCAGTATTATGTCAGGAGACGGATATTTAATGTACGTATTTGTACGTAAACACTTTTTTGAATGAAGTATGTTTAAACTTTTGAATAACCAATAGTCCTTGGGTGGTCAGATGGCGAAAAGGATAACACAATCGCCTTTCACCAAGGCCGCTTAGGCTCAATTCCTCGACTCCTGGGCTTTTGACGGGTTCTCCAGTTCCCTGTCACATTAAGACACCCTTCTCCCACCCCACGTGACAACATCCAGGCCGACAAGAGTGATAAGTATAATTTAGATAACTTGTTTCATACAATACTTATTGTAAAAATTAATTAAATTTTCTTGGGGGATATTTTGTCCTTTGGTGATAATACTTGGCAAGTATGATTTTGTGAGAAGCATGTTTTCATGTTACATGTATTGTTTGTGTTTTAAATAAGTGACATAAGTGACCAGTGATCAATCTACAACTAGTTTGTATGGGTCTCTTCCACTGTATGGTTAAAAGATATGGCTTCAATCATGTTCAATGTTGAACAACTTCTTAATAACCAAATTGTAATAAAGGATGAGTGCTAATTTGGGCCTTCTGGTGGCTATCACCGATAAGTTTTATTTTTTGTATATACATACCAAGGGGTTATGTTCACAACTATTGTTAAAATAGAAAGTGCAAGTCCCAAATGAGAGAGGCATGTCATTTTAGAAAAGTTATTGGCATAAGCCCATATTAGTTATCATTGATGTCCTAGGGTAAGCTAATGTCAGCTAATATGGCACATTCCGCTTCTTTTATCTTTCCATAGAAGAACGTAATCCTGTCTGTAGTATCATGTGCTGATACAACAGGTCCAGTTCTTCATTACTACCATTGGAGAAATCCTCATGTCTGATTGGATGCGTACAGGGAAAATCATACCTAAAAAGAAAATACAAATAATGTGTTGATGAAAAATGATTGGACGAGATGCTAGGATAGTCCGATAGTCTGAGACTAGTGAATTATAATATGAAGTAGTGATTCCAAACACTGCTAGCGTGACGGAATAATACAATTTGGTATAACCTACCATGTTAATAATATTGGGTAAGTGGATTTTACAACTGTACTTTTAGAAAAATTGGAAACTTCTAACCCGAGTGACTCATGGTTTTGAAAACTAATTTCTATTCCTGAATTGCTTAGACTGTTACCAGAATGGCAAACAAAACTGCCTGTGTAAAGAACTGAAGGTTGGTTCTTTCGAAAACAATTTTAAAAGAAGTGACATAGCTTCAAAAATAATGGATGTAGTTCCGATTTAGAGGGGTTCTGCAAACTGAGTTTAATTAAAACAATACATTTACCTAAAGACTTTTTAAAAACTGAGGAGGCATAACCCTATAATAAAGGGGGAGGCAAATATAATTTAACACTATATAAAAAAATTCCTACATTGTAAGATATTGATGCAAATTTTGGACGGAGTAGTGTTTAAAATGTTTTAAAATAAAAGGGCATAACACCCATGAGAAAAAAGCCCAATCCAAATATTGATAGCAGATGCACAACTAAAGATTGGGTTAGCGACATCTGTTACATTTCACCAAATTTAGTTGAACACAACAGAATGAGTTGTACAGCCGAGAATGTGTATATATGACATATGAGAATTCTTGCGAAATAGCAAGAATTGCTTAAGGTTGGAGAATCAAAAATTGGGCAGCTAATGCCAGCTATATGACATAGAACATTACATGTATAAAATTAAAATAACAATAAAAATAGAAATATGATAACTATTATTATTCTTTCTTCTTTTTCTTAACTGCGAGTCAAATCCACAAGGCACGGATACCTCTGATTGGTAGAAACATAGATATTGTTAATTTTTATTGAAAATGGGCATATATGAGTATAAGGGGACTGCGAATTCAACCGCATAGGTTTCGTTGCCATAGCAATTCAATCTTGATGAAAATTGGTATTTAGGGTTATTAGAGGAGTTTGAATTCAACCATATAAGCTTCGTTTCCATAGCAACATCACGAAGGATTCTGATTGGTCGAAGTTGCGATATTGTTCGATTTTGATGAAAATTGGTATTTAGTATGACATTGTTTCGGGGGACTGCGAATTCAACTATGTATGTTTCACTGCCATAGCAACCTCACAGAGAAATCTGATAGGTCGCAATTTAGAAATTGTTTTATGTTGAAATTTAGTATGTACATTGTTGGTGTATTTTGGCTTTACGAACCTTTTCTGATGCACCTTTGCGACTATGGGGGCAGTTTTGGGACTATTGTAATGGTCCCACATTACAATTACAACTTGTTGCAATTGTTTTGACAAAGATTTCATCAAAAACAATAAAAGAAACAACTACAATTAAAAAAATAAAAAATAACATTTTTCTTAGGTTAGAAGACCATGTATGTATTGACCTCAGAAAAAGGCTGTAATATATTTCTATTGCAGTTGGGCTAATACATTGCACAGGAAAACCAGACCAGAATCAAATGAAATAAGTCAAAGAAAGAGAGTCAGTCGGTCACTTAATTGTG
Source organism: Crassadoma gigantea (assembly GCA_032360845.1). NCBI lineage: Eukaryota > Metazoa > Mollusca > Bivalvia > Pectinida > Pectinidae > Crassadoma > Crassadoma gigantea. Next base: position 7,537 of record JAULCA010432767.1, read on the forward strand.
TGAGATCAGTGAGGTTATGTCATTGGAAGATGAACAAATACAGACAGTATACATTTGTATCCTCAGAAGAAATGTTTAAAGGAAAAGGAACAATGGTATCTATAGTAGAAAAAATGAAACGACTTTTGACATGTCCCGAAACGACCCGAAAAAGTCCCGAAACGACTTTTGTCTTGTTACCGAAACGACCTGACACCCAACAATCGGCAAAAGTAAAAAGAAATCGAGAGAAAAAAAAAACTGCCAAAACTGTTTAGATTCTTTTTAGAAGTCATGGAGAAATCCTTAACATGGCTCAATTATGATACTGACACAAACTTTTTAAAAAAGTAAACAAGTTCATGTTTTGTGTTATTTCTTAAAAAACACACATAAATGGAAACATTGAGATAATTAGAAGAAAAAACAAGGATTTAACAGAAAATTAAAAACCTTCATTATTCATTTAAAAGCCCTCAGATTTTGCTCTATGTTTTACAGTTGGTGGAAGGGGGTGCCTCCGTACCGAACCCACCCTCAACTCCTACGGTACAGTCTTATTGATCATTACTCAATCAATTATATGTAGACCTAACGAATTTCACTTCTTTTGTCCGAAAAGAAATGTAACCTTATTGAATATTGGAACGTTTGACACGTCCCCGGAAAGTAAAGTTAGAAAGTTATTTGTTATATGACTGCCCTGTGTTACATTGCTTATAGTGTTTTATGATGTAAGTGTTCTAATAATCTGTAAAGCTACACAGAAACATAAAGATGACTGTTCTTTGAGCCGTGCACTGTTCAGGCCTTGAGATCTCGATCTCTTGTACGAAATCGCTTTGCTAAACAGAAAACAGAAATATTGCATGGCAAAAGCTGCAGACTTCAAGGTTTTTCATGACGTTGACATTAGCCACGTGCCGAAACATCAGGTGTTGATTGGCTGGTTTTTGTTGGAAAAAAATGGCTGCGTTTTTCAGAAACGCATCAGTCAATCACACCACATGATTCTCCACGTGTTTTGACGCCAACCTCAAAAATTAAAAACAAAAGTGGCTCTTTGACTGCAAAATACTTTAAAATACAGTTTATGTGTATATAGGAGGTTCTTAAGAAAAGAAACTATCCATTTTTTATAACAGTAATACATTTTTGTATGTCAACTAGGAATATGAAATTTGATGCAATTTCGTTAGTATGGGTTGATGTTTTCTCTCTTCTCGTAAATATTATCATGCCGAAAGTTGATATAAACCCCTAAAACGTGTAATAAAACACCTTAGTTTGGGTCCCAATATAACTGTAACAAATATCTAGGTCCCTTTGATTTACTTATGACAGTTACATAATTTGGTAAAGCATTACACTGTACTCACAATAAATTAATTGTTACTGATTTCTGACTAATGGGAAAAATATCTTAAAAATTATAATAGATATTTCTATCAACTGACGGGAGTGAGAGCGAACTGTGAACGTGGACTCTTTTGTGGGGTCGTCTCAAAACGAATATTGGTATTTCACGGGCAATTGTTTTGAGAATGCACATATTGCGGCTCTGTATGGAAAAAATGTGCGTGCGACAGAGGTGTGCGTAGCTCATTCGGTAGAGTGTGTGCTTCACCACTTAAAGGGTCCGGGATTCACGTGTATTATATACCACAATAATATGTCAAAATATTTTTAAGGGCGCATAATATGTATTTTAAAAGAATGTCTGTCTCCCAACCGGCTAAGTCACCAATACCTATATTTGACTTTCCAGCAAATTGATTGATTTAAGGGGATACAATTTTGCAAAATAGATATCCCGTAATGATGCCATATTCACAGCAGCAGCTACTTGCGAAACCAGTACGGCATCGGCGTAAATGCGAGCGACTGAATAGTACCATTAACCGTTACAGAATTTCGGTAGATCATGCTATTCGAGAAATTAAAATTTACAGAGTGATTCGAACACTTTGGCGACACCCTAGAGAGCAGATATCGTCATTGCTGACATGTGTGCAGCTCTTGCTGTCCGACGTTGGCGTCTCTTTAACTCTTAAGAGAGTCACAAAAACAAACGTAAACAAATCCAGAAAGATGTTGAACCATAAAAGAGTACTTTTTGTCTTTTCTATGTACATGTATCTTGTTTATTAGTATTGCTTCTCCTGGCTGCCGTTGATTTTCATTGACAATAAGCAAACGAAATATATGTCTACTTGTTGATTAATCTTTCCTTGTTGTGTACCTAGATCAATTCTATGTCATAATGTGCTTTTTATGGTCTGTAGAAAGCAGCATTTTCAATCAAATTACTTGTTGACAATCATACATGTTTATTAATTGAAAACATAAGTATAACTTTTGAGACGACACCTTTTACTTTATCAGCTCACATTTACAGCTCATTCTCATATCCCTCAGTTGACTGAAATGTCGTATAGGATATATTTAGGGACTTTAAGCGAGTGGCAGTCCGTTTTGTTTCCAACAGACATCGTAAAAACTCTGGTGTCAAACTAAACATCGATTAAAAATTACTAAATAACTTCTGTTTCAACGTTTAAAAAATATCGTCATTGTTACATGTATGTTCATGTATTATAAGATATCTTTTGTTTCTACATTTAACATATCATGAAACAACTTCGATTTAAACATTTGAAATATCGACCTTGTTCATATATTTATCACACTCAATAACTTCTTTTTTCAACATTTGAAATATAGACCTTGTTCATATATATATTTCACTCAATAACTTCTGTTTCAACATATGAAATATCGACCTTGTTCATTAATATATTTCACTCAATAACTTATGTTTCAACGTTTGAAATATCGACCTTGTATACAGCTATTTGGTAGATTCCTCGGACTAATGTGGATGAATACATCAGTGTTTGTTTTGTAGGGATGTGTCCTGCTATGATAATCCAAGTCCATGACTAGGGTTATATCAATATGAAACTTCTCTTGCACATCGATAATGTTCGTATTTATGTATTGATAGTATTTCATTATTTTTATTTATTTGATAGATTTATAACTTTTAGAAGGACTGACGCCCATAAACACGGTAAAAATCCGAGTAACCTATATCATTAATTGGCAATTTTTTTCGGACAATTGCGGCAATTAAACTGAAAAATGTCGGCCTCTCCTCAAATAATTAAAAAACAAATAAACATTAAAAAAAAGCTATACATCGATGTTAGAAATATCTCATCAAATATCCAATTCGTTTCAAGCTGTCCTCAATCATACTTAGAGCATGGATGTCCTTTTGTAGTATTCCAAGCGATAAATGCTATTGTCAATCTTTGATAAAAAATGAGATTTAATCAGATGTCGTGACACAAACACGGGTAAATGGCAAAACATACAAAATGCCAAAAATGAATGGCACTGCATCATACATCTTTGTCGTCGGTCTAGGAATGATCGGTAATGCTTAGGGCCAAAACGTTGGCGACCGAAAAAGTTTAGAATACTGTACAAACAAAGTGGCAGAGGAGTAAGATGCATTGATTCATTTCTTTCAAAATTAAGAGCAGCACTGATAAGTTGCGATTTAAATCATTTAAGTTTGTTTAATATAAACCGTGCTACTACTCAAAAGAGATATTTGTAGGTACAAAGGTTACGGCTAACCCCAGGGACTATAAATCAACACTTAATTTGGAAGGAGTTAATCACATAAAAATATATATATTTGAAAATATTTATATAAAGTAATTAGGGAAACTAAGCATATGAAAGTTTGTTAAACTAAATCACTTCCTGCTGTTGCGATATACTGAATGTGACGTTTCGGACTTCGACATGAGAAGTTAATATTATTTTAATGTAAGAACAAGGCATTACTTTTTCAAACTCCACAGTATAAATTGTAAAGGGTGAGTGTCTATAGGACTCTTTTGGTCCCCGTTTATCCGGCCTAATTTCTTCAAAGATGTCTATTGTATCACATGCGAAAAATACGAAAGTGGGTGTTTCGGGTGCCAAAAGGGGTTGGGTAAATCATAAATATTATTTGCTGTTTTCAAAATGATCTAAACACCAAAAATCATACCATTTCTGTTTTTGGAAATAAATGTATATTAAACACGCATATTAATATATGCGTGTTTAATTTACATTTATTTTCCTGAAGAATTTCGTTTCAAATTTATAATTTGTGTTGAAATGTACAAATTTAATCATTTGAGCAAACTTACATCATATGCATATTCATTTTAATTTTTTTTTTATAATACTGAGTTATGGCTACTGGACACATTTCTAACTTGTTAATGTCAACTATCTCTAAATCGCAAGTGAACTGAAAGGTGCAGGACACCATTTATATGCTATAAGTATAATATATTGATAGTTATCGCTGTAAATTATATATTATCATGTAAAATATTTGCTCAACATCTTTGCCTAGGAAAAGCTCCAGGTCCTGATCTGTTTTCTTACTTATCAAAGTTAACTTACAAATGAAAAAAACATTTGCCACCTCACTAATTCATAATGATTAAATAAAATGATGAAGTATAGTTGGCCAGGGTATTTGACTTTCTAATAGCAGATGGTAAGCTATTCCACAACGTGGCCAAAACCCTCCCAATACATCTGTTTCCATAGGTGACACTACGATATTTTGTGACACACAACAAAGATTCTGACTCCGACCGTAGTGATTGTGACGGCTGATATAGGGTAACAAGCTGTGATTCAAATTCGGTGGAAAAACGACTGACGATAAAGAATCTTATCTCTTTGGATTTCTTACACAAAATGTCAATAGTAGAATTGATAATGGATGGATGAAAAGAAGAAAGCTGATGTGTTAAAGCAAAACTGTACAAGTGTTAAATGTTGTGATGTCAACTGAAAAAAAACTCTGACTGAACTGCTGATGGAGACTGATTTATTGAGTGATCGATGACGAGGATGTGTAATGATGAGTAATCGTGATAATGATGTGTAATCTTATGAGGATAATGATATTGATGATGAGTTAATGATTGATTATTACAGATACATGATGTTGGCTGATGAGGAATGATTAATCGATGGATTAGATTATGCAGATGAAGATGTGTAATGGATTGATGAGATTATGATTGTATATATAAACGATAAACGAGGACAACGATGTGTTATCATGTAAGGATGATGAAAGTGATGATGATCTTACGTTTTGTAATCATGTAATATGATGATGAATTAAGAATGATGATAATTATATAATTACTGATCCGTGATGTTGGCTGATGAAGAGTTATTGATCGATCGATTGGATGATGATGATGATGATGATGATGATAATGATGATGGTGATGATGATGATGAAAACAAAAACGAAACTATGACTGACATCACAGCATTGGGACTAAATGAAATGAAATAAATACCACAGAGATTTTTTATTACTTGCTCTTCGATGTTGCCGACACGGATGAGACAAATGCAGTCTGGGTCGTGCCCATTTCATTTTAAAAATTTATTTTGAAAGAAAAAAAAGCGATCGTGCTGACAGATCAGCCCATTTTTTTTAGTTTATTTCTTGTCAACATTGACTCACATACGAGATATCACTTATTTAATTATAACACTTTGAAGACTGAATTGTGGAAACACAAAAAGGTTTCAAGAAGAATTTGAATTCCCTACGTCGGATATGACTTCTTAATGGCCTCCATATGGCCAGTTGTTAAGTTTCATATTTATAAACCTCACGAGTCTTTAATATTTCAGAGATGAAAGTCACAAATCTAAGCTCATCACAGTAAGACACTTCACACCACACCGTCAATATACTCATCCACTTTAATTCGCGTCCTTTATCCTATTGCTAGTCTCCCAATATCGTTGTTGTTGAATAACATGTTGCCTGCTGTTACACAAACAACAGTATGAATCAAGGTAAACATACTTTCAGGAACCACGCCCTATATCCTGAAATACGATACAAACCTGTTAAAACCCTGTATAAATTGCAACCTCGCTTCAGGATGGTACAAAAGAATGACTAATGTTTCAGTACTTTAAAATGGTTCATATGGGTATCAATTTCAACATTTTATAAGGTAAAATGACGGATATGGGTTAAAATAATATGTTAATCGGATGTATTGATTCTACACTGATTTTACACTTGTAAAGAAAATCGTCAGTATCGTTTAAAATAATTTCATAAAAATTGTTATATATTGCATTTTGCTTAAATCAAACAACAACAATACATTTCCTACCCTGTCCATCTGAGAGTCTTTATATGCCCTCGCCATAAAATGGGGGAGGGGGCATAAAGTGTTGCCAAGTCCATCCCGTCCCGTTGCGTTCTCTCACGTCACGTCCAGTCGCGTCTTGTCGCTTTCCGTCCCGTCCATGAGTGGGGGCATTTATGTCTTACAGACATGTTTTAGTTTAAGATATGTAGCCAGACAGAGAAAAATATTTGTCGCCATAGCTATGACATGGCAACATGTGACGTGCAAAGAGGGCAGTGAAGCATGGAACATTCGTGTTTAACGAATCAAACCAAAGGTTTCAATATCAAAGGCGTCTCCGAAGAACACGCGCTTCAAGTCTCTAAAACGATGATATTATTACAGTTTTGTGAGTCAAAGTGAAAATGTTTAATATAAAAATCATCTTGGAGTGTTGAATATAATCCCAAGTTATCAATATATGACTGATTGGTTTTTGAAGAAGAACACAAAAAGCGAAATGTTTTACAAATGGAATTGCTAACGTCACAGGAAGGGAAACTACTTTAAGCTCACGACCCTCTCCTTTATACCAGTAATCGTTCTCCTGTACTGCTTGTAAGTCCCTGATCTCCCTTTCTACCTTTACCTGTTATCTCGCACGCCGGATGATGAGACCAAGTAAGTTATTTATTTACGATAGACGTAACATTAACCTTGCGTCCTACCCGACAGCAACGTAATATAAGCGACACAACAACATAAAAGATTCTAAGGAACGTTTTCGTTGATATGAGATACAGTTGTTACGACATGTCTTCGGTGAAAAGCTATGGGGTTAAAACATGCTTTAGATTAATAGTCAAGAGAATAAGACATGAATTAGGTAATAGTTATTAGTAAAGTGAAAAAGATTTGTTTCAGGTAAATAGTTAAGAAAATAAGACATTACTTAGGTAATAGTTAACAGTTAATTGAGTCAGATATGTTTCAGATAAATACTTAAGAAAATAAGAAATGTTTTAGGTTAAGAATCTTTTACAATGATATAATTTCACAAACTTAATAAAGTGAACAAAGTATGGAAAACGCTACCCTGACATCATGTACAGAATGGAAGTAAAGACTTTCCAAAGTAGTAATGATTTAACTTCTGCGTATTCTTGTTATCACAGCTGTTTTTAAGCCCAATTCCAGGTCCACCGGCACTTCTCACAATGGTTTTGAAAAGTGTGACGGAAACAGTCAGATTCTGTGATAAAATCACGATTGAAAACTCAACATCTGATTATTTGCAGTGTAGAAAAGAGAACGGAATGGCCATTGGGTATTGTTCATTTGCTATACAAGGAATAGAAAGTCAAAACTTCTGGAAATGTTTTGATTAGATAAAAGACTTCCAAGCCGTAAATCCGGATACGATCTTGACCAAATGGAAGTTTTTTCAACTGTTTTGTGATGAAAGTAAATCAAACGTATTTTGTGAGGAGTATTACGTCAAACGTGATATTGTATACAGCATAGACTCGAGGTTTCTGGACACTGAGGAAAAAGCGTTTTATTACACTTACATTGTGCCAGTAGAAGGATTTATAACCGTTATTTTCAACGGATTCATTCTCTTTGCATGGCTATTTTACCGGCAGCATTCCATACAGTGTCAATTTTTGTCTCTATTGGTATTTCTTTTCAGAAATATTTTATTGTATCCTTTCCTCTGAAAGCGAATTTGAGACTTAAATACATATATATCTATATTATTGTCTGTCTAGGTATCGCCCTTTTAATTTTTACACCAGCGTTTGTTGTCTTTTATATTATGAAATCCATTGAAGTCCAGTCCAAAGTCGTTTATGATAAATCCATCATCACTATGGCTACTGTACTTCCTGAAGAGAGTAACCACTGGATGAAACTGGTGGATGAGTTTGGAGTCGTACCAAAAACACTTATTTTGCAGTGTCTGCGTTTTTTTGTTGTTCTTTGAGATTATTGAGATTTGTAAAACTTAAATGAACATAAAGAATAAAATTAAATTGGAAGAACAACCTCAAACGTCATCCTCAAACTCAAATTCATCCCAAGTGGTATACATGTCATTAGCTAACGTAGGTATCTTCATTATTGCTGAACTACCTAATGCAGTAGCATTTCTTTACTACTCGGTTGCTAATTTTTCTTATAGCAAACAGATGGAAGCGTTCACTTTTGTGTCTACAATTTTGAACACTGTTACCTGGCTGTCATTCACAAGCAACTTATTTGTATGTATTGTAAAGAATACAGAAATACGTGTTCGGATTGTAATCGATGCTCGAAATGTTAATTTAACCTCCTTGTCGTTAACCAGTTAATCTTAACAAATTGAAAATGACAGATACGAGGCAGACTATCCGATTATGTAAGTTCAGATGTGAAAGAGAATGTACATTTTTAATTTAGGTAAAGAAGACACTTTTTTCAACACAAATTATGTAAATCTGAGGGAGTACGTGCTTCTATGACCTTTTCCTCGTGAAACTTCTCTCTGATATGATTGGCTTTAGGAAGAAAAGTGTCTGCGCATGCACTCGAAGGCACCTTTTCACTAAGGACAACACTATGACGTAACAGTTCACGAGGGAACTATTACACCAGAACAACACTATCAGATAACTGTTCCTGGGAACACCACTTCATCCAGAACAACATTATAAAATTACTGTTTTCGGGGGAACCAATTTATCCAGAACAACACTTTCAGATAACGGATCGCGGGGGAACCATTTCACACATGTGGATGACATGTCTGTCATGACTGCTGACATTGCATTTTATGGGGAACTTGTGAGCTTGATCCACTGCCTACAGACCTATTGAAGCAATTTCTTGAAGCACTGCTTCCTTTGATTACCTCAATCATGAACAAATTATTGGCTGAGTCAAAGGTTCTATTATGTTTCAAGAAGGCACATGTCAAACCATTGTTAAAGAAGCCTGGAATGAACAAGAAAGAGTTTAAAAACTACCGCCCAGTTTCAAATCTGCATTTTCCGTCTAAGATCTTGAAGAAGGTTGTGTCCCGGCGTTTAGAGGTTTATCTCCATGCAAACAGTCTCCATGACAACATTCAATCGATCTACTGCACGGGACACTCTACTGAGATGGCCTTCCTACGTGTACATAATAATATAGCTTCTGTATTGGATAACAAGTGCAGAGCGGTGCATGTCATGCTGGACTTGTCAGCTGCATTGGACGTAATCGACCATGGCATACTTTGATAGTTCACTGAACATGGAGAAACAAGTGAACGCTATTGTCAAATCCTGTTACTACCAGATCAGGAACATCAGCTGTATTAGGCAGTTTATAACTGCAGAAGCTTGCAAGAGGTTGGTGCATTCACTTTTTACCTCTTGGTTAGATTATGGTAACGCCCTGCTCGGTGGTATATCAGACAAACTAACTAGTCGTCTGCAGAGAGTCCAGAACACTGCAGCACGGTTGGTTACTCGTACGCGAAAGAGAGAGCACAGCACACCTGTGCTTTATTCGTTGCACTAGCTACCCGTACAGGACAGGTCACAGTACAAAATTCTGGTGTACACATACAAGGTACTGACTGGAACAGCTCCTCAGTACATACAGGAGCGTGTTACCCTGTATCAGCCGTCACGATCACTGTGGTCGGAGTCAGAATCTGTGTTGTGTGTCCAAAAATATAGCACTGTGACCTACGGAAACAGATGCTTTGGGAGGGTTTCGGCCACGTTGTCGAATAGCTTACCATCTGCTATTAGAAAGTCAAATATCCTGGCCAAGTTCAAGAGGGATATGAAAACTCAACTTTTCACGTCTGCATTTTAGAATCCTTGAAAAGACGTTATGTAAATACCACCCTTTTATTTGTTTAATTATGTGCACATTGCTTGCTTAATTGATAGAAAGCCTTTGTTTTCGTTTTCACACTATCATCAATATGCTGTTACGCGCGTTAGAGTAATTTCACAAATTATAAAAGGGCTTTATAAATGTTTTATATTATTATTATTATTACTAATCCCGGGGATCCACTTCACACAAAACAACACTATATAATAATTATTTCCGTAACACCATTTTCTACTAGGCAACACTATCAGAAATTTTTCAAACGACACTATTTCGCCCAAGGCACCTCTGCCAATGATACATTTCCGAGGGAAAATGTCCAGAATTCATGTCATATATGTGATGTAGAAGTTAATTAGTACAATCAACATTCACTTCATCAGAAGTTGTTTATTGACGATATGAAAATATCTAAAAGGTAATAAATTTGAAGTAAAGCTGAGGTTCTTATCGACTATATATAAAACTATGAAGCAAAGTCAGTATGCATCTTTCTCATCGCTACAGCGTAAGTCAAACCTGTTACGTTGAGCTTCGTTTATACATATTGTTGCTTAGTGTTCATAATGTTACTACTCGCTAGGTTTCTCGAATAAGTGTGAAACAAAGTATTGTTAATGACAAAAAACATTGTTTGCTTGACCACAATAACTCCTACTGTATTCTATGTGTTAGCTTAGGTATATAATTACAAAAGTGACACAAGATCAGCATTACTGACCTTAATGTGAAATAATTATTAACAAAATACAAAACACTGTTTTCTGTACACTGTATCTATACTCTTCTTACTGTTGTTATTCAACCTGTTGTAAATAAAATAAAGAAATGATTTTTATTTGTTGTTTAGTTTTAGTTTTTTTTCTGTCCATGTTTGGCGGGTCCTGGTTGATTAGCTACAGGCGTTAACGCAGCAAACTTGTACAACTTTGCCTTATTATTTATGCAACATTCTACAAGAAAAAAAATAAACCAGGTTTTATATATTAGCTTGATATAGGTGAACTATATAGAATTGATTTTTTGCACAAGGAAGTACATGTTTATGTTTATTTACAAGTATTATCTAACGTGGTCACTGTTCGTCTATATTTGTTATGAAGTGTCATAGGCTGCGATGATTTAATTTACAACCAGTTTTTCAAACGTTAAATTAATAATAATTACTATTGCTCATTGTATAAACAATATTTTGAGATCTATGGCGACTCAAACGTTGCTTTATTCAATCATTTTTGTTCGAAATTTTATATTTGTATTCTATAATTGTAAACATATATTCAATAACAAATTTATATGTTCAATAAAAACATATTTTTTAAATGAAAATGTTTAAACTTTGAATAACCAATAGTCCTTTGGTGGTCAGATGGCGAAAAGAATATCGCAATCGCCTTACACCAAGGCGGCGGGGTTCAATTCCTCGATTTCTGGGCTTTCGCCGGGTTCTCCAGTTTCCTGCCACATTAAGACACTCCTAGTCCCACCCCACATGCCAACCCCCGGGCCGACAAGGGTGATTAATATCATTTAAATAACTTGTTTCATACAGTATTTGTTGTAAAATTAATTTAAGTTTCTTGTAAAATTAATTTAAGTTTTTTAGGGTAATATTTTATCCTTTGGTGATAATACTTGGTCAGTATTATTTTGTGATAAGCATTGTTGATGCTACATGTATTGTTTTTGTTTAAATATGTAATATAAGTGATCGGTGATCAAACTACAACTAGTTTGTATGGGTCTTTTTCCACTGTATGGTTAAATTATATCGGTCCCATCATGTTCAATTTCTGTATTTTCAGAAATTGTATTGGTCAAATAGAAATTATATGGGTACATGACCAAGTGCTCGCATGTAGATTTATTACTGAACGACTGATATTAAGACTGCAGGGGTCAAATATCTTTTTCAGTCAAATTCTTCAGAAAAATAAAAAAAGTTTGGAGTTATGATATTTGACAATTAGTATACTGGAATGAAGGGCTTTCAATTTTGTTCAAATAAATAATTTTAAGATTCACTTTCAATGTCAAAGGGATCCATTGTATTGAAATGTTCGAACAACTTTTTAATAATCAAATTGCAATACATTTGACCTGGTTCTTCTTGAAGATAACAGATGCGACATGAATAATAGGTGAGCTATACAGGCCCATTGTGTCCTACTTTTTTTTGTAAACAACATGTTTCCGTCCTGGTCTTCCGCCCCAAAAGATTGCATAACTTGAAGCGAAATCACTTTTTTCTTTTACCCTCTCAAAAGTAATTTTCTCCTGTTTAGTAATTTACATCAAAGTTTACATAGCCATTTTTTCGTTTAATGCTCTACTTAAATCCTTCAAGTTGTAATTATTAGCTCAATAGCAAATATATCAGGGGTGATCGAACTTGCCCCTGTCTCCTGAATGTAGATTTTTTGTATCATTGATGACTGGCTCAAAATATAATTTATGCATTTATGACGCCATTATCTTCTAGTCAAAGTTAAGTAGATAATTGTTCTTGTGCGTAACGTATATAATGGGTAGAAAAAAAGTCCTGGCCATGACATTTTATCACGACGTTGCATGGGATTTGGCAGAAGTCTGAGCATACTGTATTATACACAGTACTAAAAGGACCAAATCTGCAACGTTCTAAAGGCCACAAATAATGTGTTGTGTGGGGAGGCAGAACAACAATGTGTACGTTGTTTTCAACTGCTTTCTCAACCAATCTTAGCGAATGGTGACCATCTAGTATGAGAAGCTGAGGACGGCTGCTTCCACACTTTTGAAGAAAAACGTTGCCATACCATTCAACTCCCAGGATGTCTTCTATCACTGCATGTGCCTGGCATGTCCATTTGGCACCTTCTGGACCTTATGCTGTATCAAATCCCCAGAGGGATTTTTCGGTTTTTGCTTCGATAATAATAATCGGCTTCATTGCTCGTCCACCGGCATTTATGCAAGCGATGACAGTGCTGCTTTCACCTTGATCCTTTTGCGGCCACAACCTTTCACAGACGATGTTCTGTTGACTAGTTTCAGGCTTACGGACTAAGCCAAGGTCAATGATGATCTTTTGAAGGTCAATTAGATACTCCCGAAACTTCGACGCAAAGTGATTGAAGAACAACGTCTCTAACACTTTATTTTCATAGCCTTTGCTAACTGCCCTGCTTTTTGCAATACTTGGAACTTGAACATACCAAATGCCATTTCTGCAGCTATGACACACTTTTCTGCGATAGCGTTTTCATTTTTGCTGAAATATTTGTTTCCTGCCTGGTCGTGCACCGGGTTCACTTTTCCCGCGCAAATGATCTGAGAGTGTTGGCTGCAGAAGTATTAGTGAGGCTTTCCTTTGAGAGAGTACTCCACTTTTAATCGCTTGCAAACCGTCTTCAAAGTCGATGCTGTCATAATTCTGATTTATCCAGTATTACTGGTTTTGAAGTCTTTGGTATTGATGAAAGATCAAGCAATATTTTGTTTTTGAATAGTGCGACTGATACATTATCAAAGATTTGCAAATGGATAAAACGTACCATCACTAGTACTGCTTTATGAACAAACAGTCAGATCAGGGATGCACTTCCCTAAAATTATTGTCGACATATAAAAGAACCTTAAGGATCCCTGTGAAACTGTAGGCAAAACACTGGGAGATTTGCTGTGTTCTTTTCCATATATGTAGTAGTTAACTAATTCTTTAAGTCCTTGTCAAAAGATCGTCATAGAAATCACATGATGCGATGTATTTTACAGAATTTTAGTTATTCGGAATTTGAGCATATGGATATAGTTATATACATATAAAAAAGAGAAAGGACAGGGGTCGAACTAAAGAACTTTAATCTGTTGACTTCTCGGGTACGGACACTTCCGGCTCCGCTGCCCAGGTAAAAGTATACTCGTTGTAACAAACAAACGTCACAGTACCCAAATCGGGACACCTGAAGGAAAAAGTAACAAGAAATTTGTATGCTGTGCGAAGAAGTATTTTTGAATTAAAAATAAAAATTTAAAGATGCTAATATACCAGAAAACATTATATAAACTTTATTTACATGATTATATTTCCGGTTGTATTTATAGAACCACGCGCCGGAAATATTAACTTGTTATCAAAATGAAATGATAATGATATCTATTTGGGAAAAAGTTAACAAAAATTACAGGAATCGGTACTATGGTATGAAATACGTCATTATTTTACTAAAAAGTGTCCCGATTTGGGTAGCGTGACGTTAGGGGGAAAAGTTCGGAAATGTTGGTCTAGCCTGGTAGAATTTTGACACTTGTTCATAAGCTTGTTTATAACAGTTCCGCATGTATGTTTTTTTCTTTTTCTTAAATGATTTTCCAAAGCTTTTGTCATCCCAAAAATACCCTCAAATTTCTTTTGCTTAGCAGTAGCACGTGTCTCCTCAAGTACATTCTCATGAGATAGTGATTATGTTAACTATAAAAGCTCTTAACTGTAACATAGACTATAACCAAAGCCCTACATGCTATTGTTGAATTGATTTTGGAATTATACGGTACTACACCGCAAAAAACTGAGTATTTTGTATGAATCTGCGTGTATACTATCGGGATATATCGTATGAGTATATGCAGCTGGATAATGTTCAATGGTGTTTAATTAAGAAATATGAAAGTCAGTTTAGAAACTGTAAAATAATAGTATATTTTAAAGAATTTCGGGAAAGAAAGGTGTATGAAAGTAATATTTTGCATTTTGTGTACTTGTACGATGGTCAGCTTCCTGTCCTGATAAGGAGACAGTGATACGATTTCTGACTGTTTAAGCTTTAAGTAGAATTTAGGGAGAATCCTGTACCATCCGATGAAATATTCGGGTAATTAGAAAAATAAAGTGCTATAAAGTTACTTGCTAGATTTGATTGCTTCAATCGTGAGCGCCACGGCACTTTTTTGTCTCGGTACATTTACTCATTTGTAATGATATATTAAGAGAAAAAACAAATCAGTTTGTAAAGATTTTATTTTTTTTAAGAACTTTTAACCTCAACTTGAAAACCATATATTTTAAGAATGTCTACGGAAATCTGTATATTGATTCCATCTGGGATTTTGAATCCCACACTACATCGTTGTTGTTGACCCGTGTGTCTGTCACGAACAACAGGGGTCTTCCTTAGGTTTTATTCTCCAGATATTGAAAATGTTGAAATCTTCTTTCCGTCTAGGCCGATATCTTTAGCTTTAGGATCTCTGTGGTTTTCCCTTTACTTTTCCATTCTGTATCCTTTTCCTATTTCCAACTGCTTGAACCCCCAGTGTTGCATTCCAACAGTCCAAATGTTGGGGATGATACGGTACATCATCCTAAAATACATATAACCCTAGCCAAATATTCGAATGTATGATAGCAGTAAAGCTTGACAAAGCTAGAAGTGGTCAAATACATTTTGGTTGAAGATTTTTTTTCAGTCTGTTTATCCGTACAATATACGGGTACAAAGAACTATACATTATAAAACAACCAAAGCGTCATAAGCTGGAATTAAGAGGCCTATATATTCAGAATGTATCACTGTTTCTCATTCAGGTAATGTGAAAATGCAGTTTTGTTGCACATTTCTTTTTGTAAAACTCCATCTCTAGTCACCTCCACCCTTCCACACACAATGTAGGTTACAGTCAGTCCATTTTATTTTTTATAACTATTCTGACTTTTACCATTTTATTTACTTACAACATTTTTATTGTTTTTTTAGAGTACAAGGATTAAAGTGCATATCCTTGCCTAACACCAATGAAGATATGTAGATTAAACAGGCCCAATATAGTATCTATAGTAGGCAGAGGTGGGTATGACATACTAGGCTGACCAAAAGTAAGATATTTTATGGTTTGAATACGCCAAGAGAGACAAAGTCGTATAGACTAGTATTATAAGGTAGCAGTGTACAGTAGCGCACGGTGGCCATGGGTGATATTTTTATACACTAAATAACCCCTGTAATATTGCAT
>JAULCA010432779.1:0-11257 GCA_032360845.1 Crassadoma gigantea
AAATGGGCGCAATTTAGCTAAATTGCTTTCAGCGACTTTTTCTCTAGAACTTAGTGATGGGTATCAACCATATTTGATTAGAAGCATCCCTAGGTGATGGGGATTCAAAATTGTACAAATGGTGGGGCTGACCCCCCAGGGGGCTGAGGTGCAGGGCCATCAGGGGTAATTTGGCTATATTGCTTTAAGTGATTCCCTGGAACTAAAAGATATATATCAACCATATTTGACAGGAAGCATCCCTAGGTGGTTGGGATTCAAAATTGTACAAATGGTGGGGCTGACCCCCCAGGGGGCTAAGGGAATGGGCCATCAGAAGTAAATTTGCTATTTTGCTTTTAGCGACTTCCCTAGAACTTAGTGATGGGTACCAACCATATTTGACTGGAAACATCCCTAGGTGGTGAGGTTTCAAAATTGTACAAATGGTGTTGCTTTTAATCTTCTTCCCTGGAACTAAGAGATGGATATCAACCATATTTGACTGGAAGCATCCCTAGGTTGTGAGGATTCAAAATTGTACAAATGGTGGGGCTGACCCCAATCGGGGCTGAGGGGCGGGGCCATTAGAGGTTATTTGGCTATTTTGCTTTTAGCGCCTTCTTTTCTGATAATACTTGAAAGGTATCAACCATATTTGACAGGAAGCATCCCTAGGTGTTGGGGATTCAAAATTATACAAATGGTGGGGCTGACCCCCAACGGGGGCTGAGGGGCGGGGCAATTAGGTGTTATTTAACTATGTTGCTTTTAGCGACTTCTTTTCTGATACTACTTGAAGGGTATCAACCATATAGGACTGAAAACATCCCTAGGTGGTGAGGATTCCAAATTGTACGAATAGTGGGGCTCATCCCCAGGGGGCTGAGGGGCGGGGCCATCAGGAGTAATTTGGCTATGTTGCTTTTAATCTTCTTCCCTGGAACTAAGAGATGGATATCAACCATATTTGACTGGAAGCATCCCTAGGTGGTGGGGATTCCAAATTGTACAAATGGTGGGGATGACCCCCAAGGGGGCTGAGGGGCGGGGCAATTAGGGGTTATTTGGCTATGTTGTTTTTAGCGACTTCTTTTCTGAAATTTCTTGAAGGGTATCAACCATATTTGACTGGTAGCATCCCTAGGTGGTGAGGATTCAAAATTGTACAAATGGTGGGGCTGAACCCCCAGGGGGCTAGGGGATGGGCCATAAGAAGTAAATAGGCTATGTTGCTTCAAGCGACATCTTCTCTAGAACTTAGTGATGGGTATCAACCATATTGGACTGAAAGCATCTCTAGGTGGTGCGGATTCCAAATTGTACAAATGGTGGGGCTGAGGGGCGGGGCCATCAGGAGTAATTTGGCTATGTTGCTTTTAATCTTCTTCCCTGGAACTAAGAGATGGATATCAACCATATTTGACTGGAATCATCCCTAGGATGTGGGGATTCCAAATTGTACAAATGGTGGGAGTGACCCCCCAGGGAGCTGACGGGCAGGGCCATCAGGGGTAATTTGGCTATATTGCTTTAAGAGATTCTTCCCTGGAACTAAGAGATTGATATCAACCATATTTGACTGGAAGCATCTCTAGGTGGTGGGGATTCACAATTGTACAAATGGTGTGGCTAACCCCCTGGGTAAAGGGGTGAGCCAAAAAAAAAGTTTATTCTTGGAAATGGTTTAGATTCCTATCATATAACCATATATATACAATTGCTGAGTATAAAGAAAAGAATTTACATTTAATTCCAGGATAGCCTTAGGGTCTGGCCCCACCTTTGGAGACATAGTCCCTGGGTCATAATTTTAAAACAGTTAAAATCTCACCCCAAAAAATATGTATACAAATGCTGGGAATAAAGATACGAATGCAGTCATGATATTAGAATAGACCCTGGGGTCTGAATGAACCCCTAAAGACCTAGTTTCTTAGGTCAGCTTGGAAACACTTGAGATCCACACCCTTTAACCATAACAGCGTGGATCTCATTTGGAGAATATTTTGCCATGATTGCTTAGATATCCAGGTGAGCAATACAGGCCCTCTGGGCCCCTTGTTTTGATTTAACCTCCTATTAACAGCTAAGGTCATTTAAGGACGGCCTTCCCTGTGTCCAAGATGCATGCGTGTGTTTTGGGAGGCTGCGATATGTTTGTGTTTTGTCTCCTTGTGATAGCGCGGAACTGATGCCGACTTTATAGTGCTACCTCACTGAAAGTTATTGAGATAGGTCTATATTTTGAGACATCATGGTTGAAACCTTCAAAAATAGCATTAATGTTTGCTTGTTTCGAACTTTTTGGTAAATTCCCTTATTCTAAAAGATTTATTAAATACTAGTGTGAGGGGTTATCTCAAAGAGGAATTAAGCTTTCTAGGTTACCTTTTCGTTCGTGGTCCGTCGTTTGTCCGTAAACAATCCTTGTTATCCCTATTTCACGAAAAGCGAAGGAGGGATTTTTATCAAACTTCACATGTAAGGTCCCGTCCCCTTGGTCCCTAGTTGTGCGATATCAATTTTGAGACTGATCGGAAAAATAAAATGATTGACAGGCAGCCATCTTGGATTTTGACTATTAAAGTTTGTTATCGCTATTTCTTGAGAAGTACTTGAGGGATATTTCTCAAACTTCATATGTAGGGTCCCCTTGGTCTCTCGTTGTGCCATATCCGTTTTGAGACTCGTCGGAAAAATAAAATGGCTGACAGGCAGCCATCTTGGATTTTGAATATTGAAGTTTGTTATCACTATTTCTTGAGAAGTACTTGAGGGATATTTCTCAAACTTCATATGTAGGGTCCCCTTGGTCCCTCGTTGTGCCATATCCGTTTTGAGACTCGTCGGAAAAATAAAATGGCTGACAGGCAGCCATCTTGGATTTTGACTATTGAAGTTTGTTATCACTATTTCTTGAGAAGTACTGGAGGGGTATTCTCAAACTTCATATGTAGGGACCTCTTGGTCCCTAGTTGTGCCATTTCCATTTTGAGATCGATCAAAGAAACAAAACGGCTGACATGTAGCCATCTTGAATTTTGTTATCACTATTTCTCGAACATCCTTTTTAGGTTCCTCTTGGTCCCTAGTTGTGCCTATATAGTTTTGTGTTAGATCAAGGAAACAAAATGACAGACAGGTAGTGGAAATTTATCTTTATATCTCAGACAATTCTTCTTAGTGGATTGGTTTTGGTTTTATTTTGTTTAATGTCCTATTAATGTAGCGGGGTGGTTAACAAATAACCAAGAGTACGTTTAGATTTACATTTATTCCACAGCACAGACATTACATGGTTCACATAGGTGGATACATTCACTCTGTGTATGGCACAGAGTCAGGAATGTTTTGATAATCATAAAAAGTATGTGTCTGTGTCCAAATAGAAATGTCTGCTGTCTTAGAACTCATTCTCACAACTGACACAAAGAAATCCCGCCAAAAGTGACCAGTATATAACTGATCTATAAAAACATAAATCTATACAAAATATCTAACCAATCAAAATAGTATATAAACAATAACACACTGGACCTTACAGAACCACTGCATGGGATACTTGGTTTGGTTTGGTTCTATTTTGTTTAACGTCCTAATAACGGCTAAGGTCATTTAAGGACGGCCTCCCCTGCGTGTAAGATGCATGCGTGTTGTGATTGCATGTGTATTTAGGGAGGCTGCGATATGTTCGTGTATTGTCTCCTTGTGATAGCGCGGAACTGATGCCGACTTTATAGTGCTTCCGCAATGAAACATACTGCCGAAAACAGCCAGCAGGACATCCCACCCGGTCACATTATACTGACAACGGGCGAACCAGTCGTCCCACTCCTAAGTTGCTGAGCGTTTAGCAGGAGTAGAAACTACCATTTTTATAGACATTGGTATGTCTCGGCCAGGGGACAGAACCCAAAGCCTTCCTCACAGAAGCGAACGCTCAACAAATGGCCAAAAGTAAGGCATTCTCAAGGGAGACATTAGGAAGATGAAAGTTATTTAATAAGAAGAAAAAAGATAAGATCCCATACTAGTCGCCTCTTCCGATCATGCAATGGGGGCAGCAGGTACAATTCTTACGCCCTATCTGCAGGGACCAAATGCCCAGAAACAAATACAATGACACAAACAACACACAACAAAGGCAATATGAGATATATCAAGGGAAACCGCAGTTAATATCACAGCTACATTATCACAGAATTATACTACACAGGCAAATTCCAGATAATATGAAAATAGCACAACTAAATAAGTTCAATAAATCAGCAGAATCAACTAAATCACAACTTAGTAAACTTGCACAGAAAATATCACAAATATACAAAAACTATCACACTAAGTCACAATCATGTCAAATGTCACTGAGTTAGAAGAACAGTGTTAGTATTGGGTGCAAAATTTAAATATATAAGAAAAACAATTATCGGAAAGAAATTTTCAGGAAAAAAATATGACTACTATGTCAAAAAAGTTTTTTTCAATGCGAAAAAAAATATATAAAAATATATATATCAGGCTATTGCTTTTGATGAAATTATTCACATTTTAATTAATTTTATCAAGAAACAATGTACTGAAAAAAACAATGCAAACCTACGATATAATAATCAAATAGGTCATATGCAAATTCAACAACATTCATAAATCATGCACGATATGTAAAAGTCACAAAATCACAAAATACAAAAGGAAATAATGCTGTTGATTTTTGAAAGTCAGTGTCTTTAATTCCGGAATATCCCTGGATGATAGTGGTACAGTCAGTTCATAAATTACTTGGTTTCTTCTGCCGGCAATATTGCGTTTATAAAATCCACAGAAAAATCTGTTTCTTTAACATGGGCGACGCAATCTTGGGAAAGTCAGTATTCGTAAAACGATTGAAATCTGCGACACGTAGACAAACTGAAGAAATATATCTCCATCACTGGAACGCTTGAAACAAGCGACCTTGACTTGGTCAGTCACGACCGGAAGCACACATACGTGAGCACAATCTTGCGCACATCCTGATCCTTGCGCTGATCCTCCCTGAGGGCTCCAATGAAGCGGGGTGGTTAACAAATAACCAAGGATTCGTTTAGATATACATTTATTCAACAGCACAGACATTACATGGTTCACATAGGTGGATTTATTCACTCTGTGTATGGCACAGAGCCAGGAATGAGACCAATGTCTTCAAGTCACTTTAGTACTGAATGTTTTGATAGTCATAAGAAGAATATGTCTGTGTCCGAATAGAAATGTCTGCTGTCTTAAAACTCTTTTTCACAACTGACACAAAGAAATCCCGCCAAAAGTGACCAGTATATAACTGACCAATTAGAACAAATCTATACAAAATATCTAACCAATGAAAATAATATATAAACAACAACACACTGGACTTTACAGAGCTACTGCATGGTATACTATACAGGTCAAGACAGGTTGAGACATCACAGGTAAAGATTACACCATAGGAACTGAACGTCATATAATCAACACTTACAAATAACATGCTGGGCACAACAAAGAATATAACACTGAGTATTTAATTAATATCAATTACAATAAAATATGAGTCTGCTACAGCCAAGGTCATTTAAGGATGGCCTCCTCTGCGTGCAAGATACACGTGTGTGGTGAATGCGCGTGTATTTTGGGAGGCTGCGATATGTTCGTTTATTGTCTCCTTGTGATAGCGCGGAACTGATGCCGACTTTATATTGCTTCCTCACTGAAACATACTGCCGAAGACAGCCAGCAGGACATCCTACCCGGTCACATTATACTGACAACGGGTAAACCAGTTGTCTCACTCCTAAATTGCTGAGCGCTTAGCAGGAGTAGAAACTACCATTTTTATAGACTTTGGTATGTCTCGACCAGGGGACAGAACCCAAAGACTTCCTCACAGGGGCGAACGCTCAACCTATGGCCAAAAGTGAGGCATTGTCAAAAGAGACATTAGGAAGAAGAAAGTTGTTAAGAAAGAAGAGAAAAGATGAGATCCCATACTTAGTCGCCTCTTACGATCATGCAATTGGGGCAGCAGGTACACTTGTTACGCCCTACCTGCAGGGATAGTTCTTCTTATTTTTCCTAGACTTCTTATATAGATTCCCATCGTTGTCAAATGATAAAGAGGAAGAAAGGAAAGTAGAGAAAAGATCAGTCATTCATATGGCCAATAAAAATCATTCAATGGTAGGCGTAAATATCCCTCTGGAATCTCTTGTTTACAATTTTAGCGATAACTAAATCAGGACCTGGCGGTTTATTAATATTAAGACTATCAGTTTGGTCAGAGTGAGAATGGGGCGAAATGTTGTGCTGCTTGAGTGAGTTTAAGGTAAGGTGATGATTTAGAGATATAAGTAAAGTGACTGTTTAGGATTTCAGCTTTATCAATTGGATGGTGAATGATCTGATTGTTAGATTTAAGACGAGGGATAGAGGAGGATTTGTTAAAAAACTTAGTGATATATTTTGCTAGCTTTAACAATTTATCGTTTAGTGAATTTCCAAGTTTTTTCTATGTAATTTTCCTTTGCTTCACGGATCAGGTCAACAGTTTCATTCCTAAGAACACGAAATCTGTGCCAATATGGGAATCATTATTTATTTGCTCCGGATCTACAAACATTCAGTCTGTTTCTCAATTCAAAAAATTAATAGCTCCAGTTCAATTCTAAAACAACAGAATTACTGAAGTATTTAAATTTAACGGCAGATTAGATATTAAGATTGTACTATGCCAACAAAGAAACTATTAGTAGTAATTTGAAGTTTGACCTCCAAGAATCTATTAGTAGTAACTTGAAGTACGACCTCCTTCATCTCTGCGAGTAGGGCGTAATAATTGTACCTACTGCCCCAATTCCATGATCGTAAGAGGCGCCAAAGTATGGGATCTTATCTTTTCTCTTTTTTCTAAACATAATTTGAGCGTTCACCCTCGTGAGGAAGGCTTTGGATTCTGTCCCCTGGTCGAGACATACCGAATTCTATAAAAATGGTAGTTTTTACTCTGCTTAACGCTCAGCAATTTAGGAGTGGGACGGCTGGTTCGCCCGTTGTCAGTATAATGTGACCGGGCGGGATGTCCTGCTGGCTGTCTTCGGCAGTATGTTTCAGTGAGGTAGCACTATAAAGTCGGCATCAGTTCTGCGCTATCACAAGGAGACACTACACAAACATATCGCTGTCTCCAAACAAGAGACCCAATGGGCCTGCATCGCTCACCTGATATTCAATGTTCATCCCAAGTACAAATTGTTTGGCATTCAATCGTTCATTTAAAGCTTTTAACAAATTTATCCACTGTGACCTTAATATATGGTCAAAAAAAAATTTTTCATAAACTTTTTCAGGCTTCATCCTTGAAACCTATCAGCCAAATATTTCGTTAATCAGAAGAAGTCGTTTGAAAGTTTTAACAAATTTGACCCCTGTGACCTTAAATATGGGTCAGGGCCATTTGTTTTCGCAAACTTTGTCAGGCTTTATCCTGAGAACCTATCAGCCAAATATCACATTTCTGGGCCGTTTGGTAAATCAGAAAAATTCGTTTAAACGTTTAAAGAAATTTGACTCCTGTGATCTTGAATATGGGTCAAGGTCATTCAATTAAACAAACTTGGTACCCCTTCATCCCAGCATGCTACTGGCCATGGCCAATCATCATCAATCTAGGCATCTTGATTATTCAGAAGAAGTTGTTACAAGGTTTTAAACATATTTGACCCCAGTGACCTTAAAAATGGGCTAAGGTCATTCATTTGAACAAATTTGGAAGCCCATCATCTCAGCATGCTTCTAGCCAAATATCATCACTTTAGGCCTCTCAGTTATTCAGAAGTATTTGTTTAAAGGTTTTAAACATTTTTGACCCCATTGACCTTGATTATAAGTCAAGGTCATTCAATTAAACAAACTCGGTAGCGCTTCATCCCAGCATGCTACTGGCCAATCATCATCACTCTAGGCATCTTATTTATTCAGAAGAAGTTGTTTCAAGGTTTTAAACATATTTGACCCAAGTGACCTTGAATATAAGTCAAGGTCATTCAATTGAACAGACTTAATAGTACTTCATCTCGGCATGTCTCTGACCAAAATATTATCACCATGGGCCTTCTGGTTATTCGGAAGATATTGTTGACAGATTTTAACATATTTGATCCCAGTGACCTCGAAATGGGCAAAGGTCATTAAATTGAACAAACTTGGAAGCTCTTCATTCCAGCATGCTTCTGGCAAAATGACATTACTCTTGGGCTCTTGGTTATTCAAAAGAAGTTGTTTAAAAGGTTTTAAACATATTTGACCCCAGTGACCTTGAATATAAGTCAAGGTCATTCAATTGAACAGACTTAATAGTACTTCATCTCGGCATGTCTCTGACCAAAATATTATCACCATGGGCCTTCTGGTTATTCGGAAGATATTGTTGACAGATTTTAACATATTTGATCCCAGTGACCTCGAAATGGGCAAAGGTCATTAAATTGAACAAACTAGGAAGCTCTTCATCCCAGCATGCTACTGGCAAAATGACATTACTCTAGGGCTCTTGGTTATTCAAAAGAAGTTGTTTAAAAGGTTTTAAACATATTTGACCCCAGTGGCCTTGAAAATAAGTCAAGGTCATTCAGTTGAAAAAACTTGGTAGTACTTCATCCAAGCATGTCCCTGACCAAATATTATCACCCTGGGCCTTCTGGTTATTTAGAAGAAGTTGTTGACAGATTTAAATATATTTGACCCCTGTGACCTTGAAAATGGGCAAAGGTCATTTATTTGAACAAACTTGGAAGCTCTTCAGCCCAGTATGCTACTGGCCAAATATTATCACCCTGGGCTTCTTGGTTATTCAGAAGAAGTTTTAATTAAAAAATTGACGCCGGACAGAGCACCACGGCATAAGCTCACTTTGCCCTTTGGGCCAGGTGAGCTAAATATACACACGCATGCATCTTGCACGCAGGGGAGTCCGTCCTTAAATGACCTTAGCTGCTAATAGGACGTTAAATTAAATAAAACCAAACCAAGGTATGACCTCCATCAAGATCATTTTGCTTAGTCTACCTTTTGTTCTTGGGACCATGGACTTGAAACAGCAACACGCCTCTGGTTTGAGTTTTTTAATTTGACAGATATACGTGTCATATTATACAATGATAACGTGCATGAGATTCACAATCATTTGTCGGTAGATGTAATTCTTAATGGATGTGAACTTTGTACTTAAAATGAAAACACAAATATCCTATATGCTGTATCTAATTTTATTTCGTCACCTGAGACGAAGTCTCAGTTGACCTATTACGATCGTCTGTCGTTAACAATGAACATTTTCGACTTTTCAATAACCGTAAGGCCCAGGGGCATAAGCTCCCTTGTCTTTCGGGCAGGTGAGTTAAAAATTAAGAAAGATCCGTCTGGTACTTCCTGAGAAATAGCGATGACAAGAATTGTTTAAGGACGCACTACGGACGCTGGGCGATTTGAGGGTGAAAAATGTATAATTTGTACATTACCTCCTTACAAAACAAATAACGACTGCGCTCGGTCGACAAAGTTAGGGACGGGCGTATCATGTACTCTACGTACCTGGTTGTGACATTGTTTTCAACTTCGTGTATCAATATGGATTTAAACTTGACATCTCGCTCTCCTTACAAAACAAATATCGACAAAGTTAGGGACGGGCGTATCATGTACTCTACGTACCTAGTTGAGACATTGTTTTCAACTTCGTGTATGAATATGGATTTGAACTTGACACCTAAGTATTTGATCGATGTCAAGCGGCCCTCGCTTACAATACACAGGTATCGACACACCACATAAGACTCAATTTTATGTCAACAAGATCGACAATACACGTTGCCAAGCTTCACCTATTACTTGTTCTATTAAGCGTGCACTTAATTAAATATCACAAGATTAATTATCGCTATCAGACTACCCGAAATTAGTAAAAAGAGTCCGTCTCAAATATATTTTTAATAATATACATGTACAAAAGACAAACTTGAATACAACTTTTAAAAGTCATGATATAAAGCTTTTAGTAAAGAATACATCTGCTGTTGTTACCCATAATATTGGCGTAAGAAGCGAATGATGGTGAAAATGATGACTAATTAATTACGAATGGACAACTTTCTTCGAAATGAGTTCATTTTACCCTGATGTCAATCTTGTCATATAAACAGCTAAGTTCATTAACGATTTGACTCCATTTGTGTTGTGTGTTTGTGAATGTGTTTATGTGGGGGAAGGGTATATAGGTGTACTTGTTAAAGGAATAGACCTGCTGTTAGCGACTAGTATGGTTACACATCCAGAATTCAGGATTTGCTTTCTTGCAATTTACTTAGAGACACGAACGTGACAAAAATGTTCTGCTGCATTTATTGCAATTTTAACAAAATAGCTATTATAAACCTAATTATATATGCAAGATGGCGACATGTCGGTCGTTTGATATGTCCAAAATACAAGTATCCATAACTTTGGTTTGGTTTGGTTTTATTTTGTTTAACGTCCTATTAACATCTAAGGTCATTTAAGGACGGCCTCCCCTGTGTGCAAAATGCATGCGTGTAGTGTATTCGTGTGTATTTTGGGAGGCTGCGAAATGTTTGTGTATTGTCTCCTTGTGATAGCGCGTTACTGAAGCCGACTTTATAGTGCTACCTCACTGAAACATACTGCCGAAGACAGCCAGCAGGACATCCAAACCAGTCACATTATACTGACAACGGGCGAACATGTCGTCCTAATATGCCGAGCGTTAAGCTGGATTAGAAACTACCATTTTTATAGACTTTGGTATGTCTCGACCAGAGGACAGAACCCAAAGCCTTCTTCACAGGGGCGAACGCTCAACTTATTGCCAAAAGTGAGGCATTGTAAATGGAGGCACAATGAAGAAGAAAGATGTTTAGAAAGAAGAGAAAACATAAGATCCCATACTTAGTCGCCTCTTACGATCATTCAATGGGGGGAGCAGGTACAATTTTTACGCCCTACCTGCGTGGTTAACTGAAATTCGAGAAGGAAACTCGCCAATAATCGGCCATGAAAAAGACCTGTGTAAACTATGTTTCAGCACAACATAGTATACAATGTCTTATCTTGAAATGTCCCTCCTTTGTTAGGAGCACCCCTATTCTTTTAAAACAAGAGGCCCAGAGGGTCTGTATCGCTCACCTGGAAATGTTAGCAAAATTGAAGTTGGAATAGCTAGATGTTGCTGGTAGAGTACATGTATGGC
>JAULCA010432801.1:0-11256 GCA_032360845.1 Crassadoma gigantea
TACTACGAAACATGACGTTTTTTTGACAATCTAATCATTTTTGGCGAAACCAAATTCAGACCAAGAGCTAGCCCTGTAAATGTACGGTTTTGTGTTTAAATGTATAAACTATATACCGTGTTTCTATAGTATAACTACATACATAAGCTATCTTGCTGTCTTTTTTGTTTCTTAATTAAATATTGGTGTTTTCGCTGTTTTTTAAACGACCCGATTCGACACATGTAGAAATTAAACACGTATTGACACAGTCCATGAAACGGGTATACTTAGGTAGCAGTCCTCAGTAGAAATGGCCTGTTCTTAAAAATAAAGGGCATGTCTCAGATAAACATGGATAGTGGCATGTCTCAGATAAACATGTATAGTGGCATGTCTCAGATAAACATGGATAGTGGCATGTCTCAGATAAACATGTATAGTGGCATGTCTCAGATAAACATGGATAGTGGCATGTCTCAGATAAACATGGATAGTGGCATGTCTCAGATAAACATGGATAGTGGAAGTATCTTCATATAGATATATATATTTATAAACTACATTTTTCAATACATTTATTTTTGAAGAATGATTTTTTTAAAACCTGTTTTCGCCAGATTTGGGACTTGTGAAAGCTATGGTTACCACATCAAAAAACACCAAAATATGCAAACAAAAATTATATTTAACCCAAAATTTGACCCCCGAAAGTGGATTTTTTTTTTCAAAACCTGTCTGAAATTAAATATCACCTACTCGATAACAGAAATACTCACGTTTAAGCATAGGTCGTTCCGGTTGATTTTTCACAATAATACACATGTGCCGAGTACAAAAATGGACTACATGAACGACTAGCTTTCCTGGTGTAGACAGAGTCTCGTAAATGGCAAAAAATGTAGTTTCCAGCCAAATTCGACTTTTTTTTGGAAAAGTATGAAGCCCATATAGTCCACTTCATCATGTATATGCCAATTTTAGTGCTGATTTTTATTTTAAATTTTGATACATGTAATATTACAGGGGTTATTCATTGTACAAAAATATCACCCATGGCCACCGTACGCTACTGTACACTGCTACCATACCCACATTTCGCATGTACCTTGACTGTAGTTTTCATTCCTGGGGAAACTTACATACCTCGTCATGGTGTGAAGATCTAGGTTAAGGGTTGTTATAGACTACAACGAATGCAAATATCGAATATTTAGGGCCCAGTTGTGTTTTCATGTAGTATCATACACCAGCTTTCTGGGCACTGGCCAGGTAAACCCCCGATCCGCGATCAATCATCAACACGTTAGTTACAATAATGTACCTCTTCAGTTCCCTGGAAGCTAAACCCATTCTTGATGGTCTGACGATCATCGTAATACTGTGTAACACGCACTTCAAATTTTAGCATAATCTTGTGAATATGATGAAAACTCAATAAATACAGTGTACCTTATTCCATACCAGCCTTCCAGATATTTTACATTTCGTAATACGGATTAATCAATTGTACCAAATCACACATGTATGTGACGGGAAACGCACTGCGAACCTTTTACATATGATTTTATATAAAAAACATCTCTACAAAAAATGTGAAATGTTTACTTCCAAGGAAGAAAATATGATTGATGATCGTTTTAATGTGATTTGTACCATAACGACATTCGCCAACATAAGAAAGATATAACCCCTAACATTTTGAGTAATTATTTAAAACATTTACAGTCTTAGTGCTCTTCCGTATATATGAAACTATATACAGAGTGGGAAATGTAACATCGTCACTCCCGCCAAACAGAGGTACTCGGCTAGCATGCTTTATAAATTCAAGCATTAAGTATTTTCTATATAAGATCAGTTTATATGATATATGTTTACCTTGGTATTTAAGATCTAAGTATATGCTAAATGAAACCTTGAAAATAAAGTATGACAGGTAGATACATGTTTACCTTGGTACATAAGATATGTTAATATGATATACGGTATGTTTACCTTGGTATATAAGATCAGTTTATTATGATATATGTTTACCTTGGTACATAAGATCTGTTTATATGATATACGGTATGTTTACCTTGGTATATAAGATATGTTTATATGATATATGTTTACCTTGGTATATAAGATCTAAGTATATGCTAGATGATATATGTTTACCTTGGTATTTAAGATCTCAGTATATGCTATATAAAATCCAAAAATAAAAGTATGACAGGTAGATATATGTTTACCTTGGTACATAAGATCTATAAGTATATGCTATATAAAATCCAAAAATAAAAGAATGACAGGTAGATATATGTTACCTTGGTGTGTAAGTGTATAAGATCTGTGTATATGCTATATGTAATCTAAAAGTAATGACATATATATATGTATGTTTACCTTGGTATGTATGATACATGTACATGCGATATGAAATCTTAAAAGATAATTAACAGATATTTATGTCTACCTTGGTGCATATGAAATGTGTTTTGATATGAAATCTAATAGAAATCAATATAACAGATAGATATATGTTTATCTTGGTGCATTTGATCTGTATATATGCTATATGATTTCTGAAAAAAAAAATATGACAGGTAAATATATGTCAAGGTCAAGGCCTCGCTACGGGTTCAAATATAGGTCAAAAATAAAAATCGCGAAAATCGTGAATTTTTTATCACAACGTAATGGGCACGGTCTCAGGATCGTATGTTAAAAGTTTCAAGGTCATACGATCAAAATGACGAAGATATGGCACTTTAAATATGTTCATTTTCCCGCCAAAATTCATTGTGTTTTACACATCACTGCAAATGCTTCTTCTCTGTCATCAAGACACATAGAGAGTTGATACTTGTCACAAATATAGTATGTATCCTAAAGAAGCAATGCCACCCCAATGCGTAACATATATATTTATCTAATCACCTTGGTGGTATTTTTACTTTTTACTGAAAGTCGATTTAAACCCCTAAAACATATAAAATTACTCTGAACACTAGTGATGAGCTGGTGATCGATTATAATCGAAAATCGATCGGTTTCTCTGTTACAAATTCAATTATCGATAGTATTGGTTTTTTATTAAAATTGAAGTGTCAAGTGTTTTTCGATGTAAAAAATGTATTGAAAGTCATATATTCTGATGACTTTTACTATATGACTGATAAAACTGCATAAAAATTGCTTGAAATCCATTCATTTAAATAAAAAAACAGTGTAAAGTTAACAACTCTGTCTATTGATATTATGGTAGTGTTCTCACTTTATTTTGGCCATCCTTAAATGACCATATAGCTGTATATTTTATTTTGGTATTCAATCCTATGAAATTATGAACTGATTATGCTATTGATCATTGATTGGATTACTACTTCTGATTGCAAACCAGTTATCAATTATGATTTGAACTTATTGCCCATCACTACTTTACACCTTATATTAGTTTATGGCCAAATATAATAGGTAGCTGTAACAAATTCTCAGGTCCCTGTTCTCCTGTGGTGTGGGTATGGAAATTCAGGCAAAGTGGAATTGACAAATAAATAAATGTAAATTATGAAATCACAATTTTTCTAATAGAAAACACTGGTGATGCTTAATTACTAATACCCTATAAGACCATTAATAAAAAAAATGCTTGTAGCGTAGCTTTCTGGCACCTGTATGCAGCGTATTATTTACCTCCTTGATAGGAACTCATTTCCTCACTTAAATTGTAAAAAAAATTATATGTATGTATCACTTTCGGCATACATACACCATATATACAGCCTAAATCAATAAAACCTTACTGGTGAATTCTAATAAAGCTTTTTCTAACAGCATTGAATTTGTGACGTCAGATATGGGCTACCCATTGAGGTGATTGCTGCTCAAGCAAATGTATGGTTGGGAAAATAATGTCGCAGAAATGAAGACCATCACAACATTTCAACTTTTGTTTAACCTGTTGTATAGTTTGAGGTATTTTCATAGCATGAAAAAGCAAATCATTCAGGGTACATATAAACAAAGAATAGTTCAATTAAAAAAAAAACATGTTAAAAAAATAAACTGAATCTGTATTTATGACTTACAATTGTAGAGGATCCTGTGGAAGATTACCTTTGCTAAACAGGATTTTATTCATTCTTAATAAATAAAGTTTATTATTATCATTATTATCTCAGCTGTTCAAAATACAGATGATTACGTATACATTTATCGTATATGGCCTAATGTGTATTAAAGTTTCATAATTTTTTAAAGATTCAGGTTGTTAAATATCAATAACTTAAGAAATGTAACTTGTTTGTTATGATTTTGAGCTTGGGTTGTATAACTTCTTTGTCCTGTATAGCTGTTGAGTTAGCTAACACAAATTTGGGTGATATATAAATCCAGAGTACTTTTCATAGCCATTTCAATGGCTAGCAAGTACTCTGAATACTATTACAAATTATTGTATAGCTGTTGAGTTGGCTAACGCAAATTTGGGTGATATATATATATATCCAAAGTATTTTTCATAGCCATTTCAACGGCTAGCAAATACTCTGAATAATATCACAAGTTAATGTATAGCTTTTGAGTTAGCTAACACAAATTGGGTTTACTTATCTAAGGAACTTTACATAGCCATTTGAATGGCTAGCAAATGCTGGAAATTATATCAT
Source organism: Crassadoma gigantea (assembly GCA_032360845.1). NCBI lineage: Eukaryota > Metazoa > Mollusca > Bivalvia > Pectinida > Pectinidae > Crassadoma > Crassadoma gigantea. The sequence goes on from JAULCA010432801.1 coordinate 4,635, forward strand.
CAATGTATTTTATAGCTGTTGAGTTGGCTAACACAAATTCTGATGATATATCTAAGAAACTTTTCATAGCTATTTGAATGGCTAACAAACACCCTGAGTAATAACACATTATTGTATAGCTGTTGAGTTGGCTATCACCTAAGGAGACGTTCTGTATAGCTACAGAGTCAGCTATCTAGTTTGCTGCAGCTGTGGATGCCAGTCATGTAGACCATTAAAATAAGAGATCTCAGTGGCAGGTCAGCCATTTGACTTCATGGTCAGTTATTTGACTTCATGGCCATCTAGGGTTAGTCCATGGTGAAATGCCAATATGGTCATATGAACAGCCCCATTGTAAAAAGAAGGCTATCATCATTTTTTTTCTGACTAACTTTTTCATTAATCTTCTTTTCATTAACTTTAATGTGTTGTGCTATACATATAAAAATAAAAATCTAGGGTAGAGGAATTTATGGTGGGGCAGGGGGGGCTTCATTTCACCATCTTAGTGAAATGAAGGGTTTCAGCATACTTTTTCCTATCTGAGTTTCTTAAACCAAATTTGTTTCAGTTTGCATCAGGTTGATATCCTTAATATGAAAATCACAAAAATTAAGTCTGTGTAGAGAAAATCAGGGAGGGGCAGGATGGCTTCAATTCACCATAACGGCGAAATGAAGGGTTTCATTAATTTTCTATCCCCTGCTTTCACCGAAACAGGGATATTAATTTGGGTTTGTCTGGATATTAGTTTTGGTCTGTCTGTCATGCTTTGTTTCCATGCAATAACTAAAACAAATGTCAACTAATTTTCTTCAAACTTGGTCACAGGGTTAAATGCATCAAGGCTTCGGCAAGGTTTGATGACCAATTTCAGCAGACCCCATTTTGGGGTGGGAGAGATATAGTTCCTTGAAAAATGAGAAAAACATCATTAAATGCCATGCTTTGTGTCCGTGTAATAAATACAACAAATGTTAACCGATTTTCTTTAAACTTGGTCACAGGGTTACATGCCTTAAGGGCATGGCCAAGTTTGTCGACCACTTTCGGGGGACTTTATTTTGCAGAGTTATGGTCGCTCACTTTCACGGGACTTTATTTTGCAGAGTATAGTGGCCACTTGAATAACGAAAAACATAATGTTTTGCCATTTCTGTTCATTGACTCTTGCAAATATTATCAGATTGTCTTAAACTTAGTTACAGGGTGCAACACATTAAGGGCTTGGCCAAGTTTGACAACCACTTTAATCACACTCAATTTGGCACAGTCATTATTTGCAGTTTCCGCTTAATAACTCTAGCAAATAATAGGTTAGGTTGTTTTTTTCTTCAAATTGCAAGCCATAAAATCCACAAATTTGCTTGTTTAATTCTACTTTTTAAAACAAAATCTATTTTAGTATACATTATTTTGATGTCCTGAATATGTAAATCACATAGATTAAGTCTCTGGTAGAGAAATTTAGGGTAGGGCAGGGGGATTCACTTAAAAATGTTCACTGTTTATAAACTTTTGTTTTCATGGGTGCTGATCATGATTGACTTGCTATGAACTATCAGTATAAATGCAACAAATATTCCTACAACCCGAAACAATATATACACAACGTAAATGTGAATAGTATCTAGCTTGCATAGGAACTTGTCCTTATCTGAATTTAGAATAACGTCTCTAGTCAGATATGTTTTTGACACACTTTCTATTTCATCATATTGCATAAGATCATCTGTACATTTGTAAGTATTTTATCTAGAATGAAATTACTTTTCAACGGATGTTCTGACATGTTAATACTTTCTGATTCATACAATGGATTGGGACTTGGTTCATTTGTCAATAATAGTTGACGAACTCCCTTTTTTCATAGGGGATTTTAGCTTCTATTAAATAATTTTGAATCATGCTCATTCAAATTTGAATTCACAGAATGTTTTATTTAGATTGAATATTAAGCTCAGGTGACCTAAAAAACGATTCACAGCTAGTCTACATACTCATGATCAAGTATCATGACTCTAGACCAAATGCTTCTTCGGATATCGTTGTTTGAAGTTTTTAACATATTTAACCCATTAGACATTGAAACTAGGTCAAGGTAAACCCATGTTGACGTTTGATCCTCGACTAGCACATAAAGCTGACCATTGATCTCATTTACTGTAATAAAGAAAACGATTGGCACTGTTGATCTACAAAACACTCAAGTATCATGACTCTAGTTCGCTTGGTTCTTAAGATATTGTTGTTTGAAGTTTTTAACATATTTGACCAATGGTCTTGAAAGTAGGTCAAGGTCATTTTAATGAGGAAACTTTATATCACTCCATCCCAGGTTCTTACTGGCTAATAACATGACCATATGTCCTCCAGTTCTTAGAAGTCATTCAAAAGAAAAAGTTGACTGATCGATTACAGACAGATGGAAGGACGACGGACGCTGCAATATGGCGTAAGCTTAAAGCTGAAAATCGGGGAGGGGGGATCTGATGTCTGAAATTACATTCAATTAAATAATATCCTCATTTCCTTTGGACTCTAGAGCCTAAGGAAAGGAAGCAATCAGATGTGTTAAATTAGTACATTACCATACTGAAGCTATACATATCTGAATATTTTGTAGCACATTGCCCGAGTAAAACTTCTGGCGCAATATAGGGAAGTGTTCCTTCTCTCCTATTTTGTGGTGTTTGAGATGTTTGTACATGGTAGGATGCGTTTAAAGCCATGTGTGATTTTCCTAGGTCTGTAGTTTTGAAAGTCAAGCCTTCATCATTATCTGATGTAATCATGTTGATACTATTTTTATTAAATTTTAATTCAGCGTGAATACTGTTTTTATTATAGAAATATAGCTTAGCTCGAGCTTTTTGTCTTATTGCCTCCAGAGCTACATTTTCTGGAAGGACTTCTAGGCAATCCAGGACCTTCTAAAATATTGCAAATTGTTACAGTATTATCCAATAGAAATATTTTTTATCTGATCAAAACAAATACCAAAACATTTAACTATTTCTCATGATTAAGATTTAAAAGACAGACAGCCTCTTTTCTTAGCTTTTCCTTATACTTATGGATTCCTTTGTTCAATTTATACTTATTTCATCCATAAAAAGAGTATCTGATTGTATTATTGAGCATGACAAAAATTAAATCAGTGTACTTCCATTTTGAAGTAGATTTTCACTTGGATATCTAAGCAATCATAGCTAAATATTCTCCAAATAAGATTCCAGTGATAGGGTCAGACCCAAAGGCCAATTCTTGCAGCATACCTGAATCAGATTGTTTATGCCCAGTAATTGTATGTATGGCTATGGGGCGGGGATCTCTAACTCTTTCGAAGCTGTGACTCAGAAACTAGGTCCCTAGGGTTGTAGCTAGACTCCAGGATCAATTCTGACATCAGCATTCTGACATCTGCAAAAAGACAAGATACACTAATTGAATTGTTTGCAATGTCCTTTATATAAATCAAAAATAGTATCAGCCCTAGCACGGATCATTGTGGTACTCCCACCTTTAAGCGTTTGCTATCAGAAAATGATACACCAATAAATACATTTTGCTGTCTTTTTTATGTAATTTTCTAACTATTTCAGAATTGAGTCAGTAATACCATAATATTTCAATTTTTTAAGAAGACCTAAATGCCATACTCTATCAAATGCCTTTGATATATCGCAAAAAAAAATACATGTATTTTTCTTTTCTTCCAGGTTCAGACAAATATCATAATAAATTTTAATCAATTGATGGAAAGTTGAGTGTTTAGGTAAAAAACCGGATAGTTTTTGGTAAACTAATGAATTTTCAAAAATAAAGTTTTGGCATTACACGTTCAAAAACATTGCCTACTGAAGAAAGTAAAGAGATAGGGTAAGGTCTATACTTTGAAGGTAGGTTTGTTATCTTTCTTGAATAGTGGCATAACAATAGCCTTTTCCCATAGATTTGGATACACGCATTAAGATAGGGACATACTAAACAATAATAATAGAGGTTCACAAACTGTTTTTGCTGTGGCATATGGTGACTTACGTACCCGATTTACCATCTATGCCCGGGGCTTTTCCCAATTTTAAAATCTGAAGAACATCAACTTTTTCTTCACAATCTAAATGTATACATTTCTGAGATTCATTAGTTTTCAGTTCTTCAATAGGAACTTCAACGATTTCATCATTTAGATCAGATATGGAGCAAAAATAGTTATGAAGAAGGTTTGCCTTTTCACAATCATCATATACAACTTTACTGTTACTTGGATCAATAAGAGGAGGGATAGACGTAGATTTACCAGATTATTTCATTAAGCATCTTAGTAGTTTCCAGTATGACTTTTGATCAGTTATACCAAAATTATTTATCATTTCATCTATATTGTCATAAAATACATTACGTACAGATGATATGTACATACTTTTTTATATTATTAACCTTATAATTATTTCTTGCCTTTTTAAATTGTTCCCTGTCATGTATATGCTGACTTAATCTAGCATTTTTGTGTAGTCTGTCTCTACATCAAATATTTCTACGTAATTCTGATGATGTCATCCATGGTTTGTCGTTAAGCCGTACAGTTACCATTTTAGTTGGAATACACATTCTAGCGAAAATCTTAAATTGTTCGGTAAATGCAATACATGCATTATGATGAATTTATCTACTTTTTGTATATGTTCCAATTCTATAAAATGTTCTTCCCATGTATATTCTTCTATCAACTTATTCAGTTCACTATAGTTTGCACTTTTATAACACCACATCTCCCTCTTGCTAATCTAGCTAATTCACAGTAAACTTTAATATAAATCAAGCTCGCTTCATGGTCAATAAACGATTGATTAATGGGTAAAACAGGTGATTCTTTGTCAAGTAAGTTTGACCTTGTATTACAAACCCTTGTAGCATCAGCTAATACATCTTTTTAATTAAAACTCTAAGAATATCAGATAATATATGATGTTGAGTTACGGTAAACATATCAACATTTATATCTCCTACCAATAATAAATTCGATGAAAAATCATTTGCTCTCTCAATAGATGATCGAAATTGGTCCCAAAATGGATTGATAGCATTTTCAGGTCTATAAACAGTACAAAGTAAAATACAATATCAAGTCTTCAGACCTGGTGAGCTAATTTATAATCACAGAGCTCGAGGCTTATACACAACATTATTGTTCTCTTCTTCATTCATTAGAATTAAAAAATAATAATAAGTTCCCCTACCACAAGGGCAATAAGTAGAAATTAATGAATCAATTTGAAAGATAACTGAGAATAAGTTGTCAAAATTAAATTGAATCTTTATCCTTTGATAATCAACATCAATTCCTTTGATGTAAATACAATACCGAACATTAATATGCCAGACAAGAAACACAGGTCATGCCTGTATATTGGACACAGGACATCACATCAATTTAAAACATTTATTGATGAGTATAAGAAGGAAGTGTACCCCGTTATTGAAATTGGGTTAAATGTGTTGAGATGATGACATATCATCGCATTTGCTTAAGAAATATTACTACAATAATTCATATGATGACTAATACTTCTATTAATGCTGAAGGTTACCTGAAACAGAAACTTGTTTGGGGTTTTCGGACATATTTAATTAACCAATATGGCACCTGCAACATGAATTTAGCGTGAGTTAAGCGGCTAGCCAGTTTATTCATGTAGAAGTGACCATATAACCTTGGCACCCTGTTGAGCAGAAAGTATTCTCATATTTGACCAATGTATTAAGTTTCATTAGATTAAGGGTTCATTTCCCACACCATCAAAGTTAAATGAGTGCTATTACTCACCCTATTTTGAATTCTTAAAAATTAATATTTCAAACCACTGTGTATTTGCTTAACTATTACTTTATATATATTAAGATAAAAAAATATGTTACTTTTTTCTTGGAGGTATATTTTTGTAAAGAAGGTCACGTTCAAAAGATTGATAAGTAGGTTGATAGAGCTCTAAGCTGATTATAGAGTGCCTTATCATGATCAGCTTCTACTGGAAATCCATCCTACTGTATCATATTAAATGGCCAAAATCACCTTAAGATGTAATAAACAGCTGCCCAAAACCTGTGTAATGGGATCTTCAGTGCACAAATTTCACAGATTATCTTGCAACACTGACAGGTCAAGCAGTGCCTTCCACTGGTCAGATGTCCTTTGGGAGTGGGGGCTGTAGTCAAATGGGAAGGGAAAACAGGTGTTAAGGAAGTGTGATAAATCACCTAAAATAATATCTGGCTCCTTTTATCTTCAGGATAGATAATGAATTTGAGAAACTATGAATACGTTTAACTCAAATGTGACTGTATTTCATGGTCAGTGTTGTAGTGTAAACTGTTATCAGTTTGAGAATGTTGTTATTAGGAAGTATACATCAGAAATTCGGATTTGTTATTTTCAAAGGAAAAGGGACCTGTCAACTTTATTATGATAATTATCAAATGCAAAAACAGCTGTGGCCATGCATTTGATATATTGATTAAGTATTGATTAAGCGTTCACCTGATCATCGATAGATTATCTGGTAGATTCAACCCAAGTAATCATTGGGTAAAATTCCCAACTTTATATTTTGTAAATTCAAGGTGACAATTCCCAACA
>JAULCA010432812.1:0-11255 GCA_032360845.1 Crassadoma gigantea
AACAATAAATGATGGAAATTGATCAAGGCATCAATTTCTCTATTACAAGATTACAAACCAATTATCTTGTAATACAGATGAGAGGTCAATAGACTCTAAATTGAACACTAACCTTATATTGATCTAATTAATGAATGAGCTACTGTGCAGAAGTTTGCACCGCCTTTTATACAATTTAGTGCCGTAAAAAGTTGTGAGTACTCACTTAACGTATCACTTAAAATAAAGGTGTAATATGTCAATTGGAGTATAAATCATGAAACACAATGACCTAGAACAATTACATCAACTATTTGGTGATTTTAAATCTGCCCACTCCGCCACGACGTTAAAACAAGATGGCGGCGATCACGGATAGTGATGCACTGCATTGAAAATGTATTTGCTTAAATTAATATCTCAATCCACAAGGATTTCGTATGTAAACAAACAACACCTGATCGCACAACACACTCGGTACAAACACAGGGGGTCGTTACAAATTCATTACAATATATTCCCTGCACTAGAATGTAGTGACACGTACTCGCTGTCTTACAGATGATAAGAATTGTTACGGAATGCGACACGATTCCTATGATCTAAGACAATGAGAGATAAAACTCAATGACGCGACAGCGTAACGTAACGGTAACATTGACCGGTTTTGATCTCAGAGCATTAATTTCAAATTACAAGTCACATGTCGTTTTGCCTAGCGATTTGTCAGGTGTTTGCGTAAGGAACCTACCAATAAATTTACCACGAACCTTCGTTTCCGTCACTTGGAAACCCAAGGGTACCAGATGCTATTGAGAGCGCACCCTGGTTTGTTTCTGTTTTACGTCCATTTAACATTTATGGTCATTTAAGGATGTGCAATATTGTGGTTGTGGAGGAAAACCGGAGTTCCCAAAGAAAAACCACCAACCAACGGCCAGTACCTGGCGACTTACCCACTTAGGCCTGGAACCTTTGACCCAGTGGTGGAGGGCTAGTGATTTGGCCATTTCAATCGTATTCATTATAACGAATTCCATTGATGACCGTAACATTGAATGTTCTGGTATGTAAAGAGAGATATCTCGAGTGATTTTAGAACCCTTCAGTCAAACAAAAATTGTACCCATAACAGGCGGTTTTGTAACTTTAAATTCAGTTGTATATCGTACATCTTTACAATAACATGTCCGGACTCTGAGCCGTTGAATAATCATTCGAAGACATTCATTTGATTTCTGAAAGTTTTCATTTTTTTGTTCTGACGACTTCCCTTGTGTATCGCAATCTATGTTACGTTATAACGTCATTGATTCACCGAAGCACGTGCCCGTGATCGAAAGTGCAAGTTGTGGATGGCATTCTTGTCTATTTTGGGTATATTGGAGAACAGGACGGCGCGTTGTCATTCTGTGACATTAGCGATAACGGAAATTGATGCATCCTATGGGTATACATTTAGTGAAGAAACATTTCGGTTTCTCTTACAGATACAATTATTTTTAGAAATAATTGTCACATGAGATTTAATATACCTTTGGATAATTTGTTCTTTATTTCACTCTTTATCTGCGACATTTGAACAAACCGGATGTGTGATTTCTCATGGGTCAGCATTACAGTACAAAAATTGTTTTAGTGCCACCCACGTCATAATTTTACGAGAGTATTCTTATACTACGGTGATATATATATATATATTTCAATTACAATCCCACGCAACAATCACAATCTATAGCTTCCTATGAAAAAAGCAATTCCCTGAATTTATATATTAAAAAAAGAAAGAAAAAAGGAAAGAAACTTTCCTTTGAAAGAAAAATAGACACATATGTGATTAACATCAATTTCTAGCACAACAGGTGGGTGTTATTCAACTCCCAAGGCATCAATTAATCACTACAACTGTTGTGTAACATACAGTTTATACCACATATGGTATAGACTCTTAACGCGTTTTGATTGGCTGACACAGTGAACTTTGACCAGGACGAGGTGGCAGAAATGATGATACACAGAAAGTAGTTCGTCATTGTTTTTGTGATAATTAATATCTTATGTTGGTTTCTATAAATTGATTGCTTTGAAGACAACAAATCTGATACGTACTCGTTATGATTTGTAATAAATCATATTATTTCCACATATTCCTGAAATTGTCATTTTTGCATATTAATTAAAATGAAAATATATGCATGTTGGCAGGCAATATAGCGACAGAAAATATTATCTCAAAGGCGAAGAATTACAGAAAGTGGAAAGGGAAAAGGACATAAGCGTTGTTATAGAGTAGTCTCTAGCTTTAGATGAACACATAAGTACTCAAGTTAAAAAGGCAAATTCTATGTTCGCACTAATACGGCAAACTTTTCATTTTCTCAATGAATTCAACTTTCCGTTACTGTACAAGACACTAGTTAGCTAGAGTACACCTCGATTACGCGAATAATGTATGGCATCCGTACAAAATTGAATATCTTGATATGATTGATGCTGTGCAACGGAGGGCAACCAAGCAATTACCCGGATTTAAGGAAATGTCCTATGCAGACAGGCTTAAAAGGCTTGGATTATCAACACTGTCCATCAGAAGGATCAGAGGTGACAAGATTGAGGTCTTCAAAATAACGAACAATTTCTGTGATGGTAAGGCAGCGGATTTTCTGAATCTGTAGAGCAACAACGTCGAAAAACAAGAGACAAGGGGCCACTCAAAAAAGCTTTTTTCACAGCATAGTAAGCTGGACATCCGGAAAAACGTTTTTGCGCTGCGTGTAGTTAAAATATGGAACAATCTGCCAGAGGAAGTAATATCGCCACAAACAGTTAATTCTTTCAAAAATAGAGAAGACAGGCATTGGGCGGATCAAGAACTTCTATATAATTATAAATCAGAAATTCTGTAAAAATGGAACTAATGTCATAATTGATTTATTTAATTATTATTTATGTTGTACATTTGATTCTGGTGTAGAGGATCTTAATTGAACCTGTACTGGGAGTAACCTTAACTTAATTAGCGGCATTGTATTACAGGTTACAGCCTAACGCCCCATCTGATAAAGTAAACAAAACCCATACAGAGCATGTCAATTTCTTCGGAATATTTGTTTTACTGTGGTAGAAACAGGTCACACAAACAAGTGTATGTTGTATATGGTATTTCTTTCACTCTCGTTAGTTAGTTTTCAACTGCAGCCAACAACGTTCATGGGTCTTGTCAAACACGGTTGGCCTATAGCTAGAGAACGTGTAACCTGTCACATCAATTGATAGGCCTACCCCATCTCCGTGCTCGTCGGAGTCACCCACGCACTCAGTGAGGACTGAAACTTGTTTAAATCCATATCCGTCCCAATTTATGGCGATACATTCAACGTTACTTTCAATAACACTGCTTCTCCGGCATCAAACTCAAGTGACAGCGACAATTGAATGGACAATTTGGCGGGAAAGCCGCTTCACGCGGTGGCAGACATTGTAGATTCCTATAAATGTATAGCTTTGAAGGCAATAAATTTGTTACGTACTTGTTATGATTTATAATAAATCATAATATTTCTACAAATTTCTGAAATTGTCATTTTTGCATATTAATTAGCGGCATTTTACTACAAGTCATATCCTTACGCCCCATCTGATATTGTAAACAAAACAATTATGCATACAAAACATGTCAATTTCCCCGGAACAATTTTTTTTATTGTGGTAGAAACATGTCACACAAACTCATGGTTGTTGTATATTGTTTTTCTTAAAGCTCGTGTTTTTTGTACCTTTGAAAAATAACTTACAAGAGTGAAAGAAATACCATATACAACAACCACTCGTTGTGTAACCTCTATTTAACTTGATTATCAAGAAAAAATTGCTAAGCATAATTATACATGAGTACTACATATACTTAAATCATTTCACTTTTATATTCACATTTGTTTTATCAATTTTGAATAATACCACGGTTTAGGGCATTCAGTATAATTATAATTTACGTTATAACACTATTTCTGAATAGTTATCTCATATACCAATAAAAAACTACAACAACCAAATGGCATACGCTTTGGCCAAAGCTTCCTGTTTTAAATTGGACTGCCGCCCTTCCATAGGTATAGGGCAAGTCCCAATTAACAAAGATAATTCAATCAATTTCAGTAAATCAATACAAATCGATAAGTCAATCACTCAATATCAATCAATAATTCAATCATCACAAATTTTAAATTTCACAAAATAGATGAAATGATAAAGCTCTGAACCCAATGCCATTAACCGGTAGTTCTAACTTCCATGTTGCATGTCCAATCACTTCGTTATTAAATCAGGAAGTGGTAATTATACTAAGAATGACCATATGTTCATTGTTTTCAGTCAATACTTCTGCTAGGTATACTTTTATGACCTGTGTACGCGCAATCGCCAAATGAATGGCCATTGATATTGGAAGCAATGGGTATCCACCGCCACTAAGTGGGGGAGCGACACAGGTTACAATGCTGTGACCAATGCATACACCCTGCCCCGACTTATGCAGGATACACAAGACCCTTTTTGCTATAAACACTTTTGTAAAGCTTCACGTAAGTTATCCGGGAAAAGTTGGTTACTCCGGGCTGAAAGATGAACCAGGTCATCCAAAAACAAGTCAGGGTTTGAAAACTCTAGACCTGGGTATCTCACATAAAAAAAACCCTTGTGCTAGAACAAAATTAGCTGCCGAAGCATTGACCCTCATCCGTGGTCTATTGAGCGCACGACTTCCCTTCCCAGATTTGTCAACTCTCCACCTGTTTCGAGGCCAAATCTGTGACCACAAAATCTATGTTTTTGGAAAAATGGTTGAATTTAAGTGAAGTCCTCTCCTGATTGTCCACCTCAGCACCTGAGCTGGAATGAGACCAACATCATTGCCCTCACAATAAATAACTAGGAGTGGGAGGATCTTCATATCGGCTCATCTGTTTGATCTTGGGGAGAACGTCGGCCTACCTCATGCCTGCTTTTCCCTGCCAAAAACCCCCTTTTTAATTGGCATATTAAGGAGGCTGGCCCCTCTATTTTCCTTCTTGGCAGCACAAAACGTTCTGTGTATGATGGATGACCCGACAATCCCAATACCTGGTAAAAACTTAAAGCAGCAATTAAACACTGCTCCTAGACATTGAGAAATTTTGATGTTGGGATTCTAATGTAATTGGATACAATACCCGAGCGCCACCTCCCCAATACCTTTACTTCCTCATCTGACAAACCATTGACACTGGCAGATGTTGCTGCTCCTATCCTGAAGAATGGGATTGGTAGCCCTCGTCCTACGATCCAACAATATTAATTGCCTTTTGCAATATTACTGAGAAATAGTCCCTGTTCCTGCCATAATTTGTGGTCAATTCGCCCACTCTGAAAAAAACGGGAAAAAGCTGTCACATAGGCTGCAGCAAATAACCTAGACTCATATGTAGATTTGCAAACTGTAGGCAAGGTAGATATGATGAACTGAGCTCGTAACTGGAACCCTAGTATCAGTTGACCTTACCAGACGTCTTCAACCCTCAACCATTTTACGTAACACAAAACATTGAGTACTATCTATGTAACACTTAAGTTTGCATAAAAAAGCTATACCTGCCAAATATAACTTTACTGTGCTCTCCATCAGACCTTTTAGTGATAGGTGTGCAACAAACTGTGTAATGTTATTTACTGACGGGGGCCATGTTTGATCCAAATGGTAATCTGTGCGAACTCTGTGGAATGAACTGATCCCCCTTTTGTAAGACAGCTGTGTATTTAGAGACAAAGGTGCCTTAATCAGTCTGTCATTACACTTCTGATAGCAGTATGTGGAAATCTGGTGGAATGGCCGCTGGATCCACCTCGCTGTCCCTTGCTAATGACCGGAACCTGTCCCACTGTTTACGAAGGATGGCATCCGCAATTCAATTTATTTTACCTGCTATATGACTCGCCTTAAATTGCAAATTACACTGCATGCATAAAATGACAAATTTCCTAGGTTGACGGGTGTGTTATGAGTCGCCAACCCCCATCTGATGATTTTGAAACAAGTCAAATAGGAGATATTCTCATGTTAGGAATAGGCATTGCCTTAAAGGCCGGCCATTCTTCCAAGTTGTATTTCCTTTTCTATTTTCTCATTTAAATCCTCAGAGTGCTGTTTAGCCTACATCAAATCTTTACACATAACGAAGTGGCGAAGGCCTTGATATTGCGACTTTAACCCATGTTAAAAACCCTGAAACAGTTCCTTAGATGCTAACATATTGGGATAAATAGATAACATTGTTCCAGTGGCCTCAGTTTTGCCTGGGAGCACCAAATTTGTTGATATATCCTGCCTGGGCAGGGTAACTTGGCCTATTGTTGATATTAAAACAGTATCTGTTTGGGGCTTACCCTTGAAAATTGTTTGCATAACACATGCATGAGCTATGCCTCCCATTACATTTCAGACAACTATGCTGATAAATACAGGGATTTTTAAATCAAGACCCTTAGTAGCTGTAATAAAAAAAATTCAATGATCTACCCAAGCTTGTTCCTTCAGTCGTATTTTGACTGTGGCCCTCATGTTGACCGGCACACATATAAGCCAAAATTCAGAGTCTATGGAACCCCAAGGTAATGCAAGATTCTTTGATTTTTAGGCGAAATTGTTCATCGCAGTTTTTGAAGTCATGACCAGGATATTGACTTGCACCTACTCTAACAATGTGCATATATTTCAACATTCCTTGAACAATTGTTGGGTGAGCTGTTAAATAAACAGCAGTAAAAGCCAAAAAAGCATCTGTCTACTTAATATCAACAATTCTTGATTTTGTACTTTTTGGTTCCTTCAATCATTGCTAACCGCCACCTTTCTACCCTATCAGGGTCCTGAGGTTAAGGTCAAGAAAAATGCTCAGGTCTACATAATCACCATTAAGGACCTTAAGTCTTTGAGCCTGACTAATACTAACCCCCAAGGAGTCCCCAACCGATGCTACAGGGTCTAGGCAATTTGTTTGTTCAATGATATCGCCCAGATTAATACCTGTCAAAGGACAATCATCTGTTGGTCCATGAGGTGCTGCTTCGCCTGGCTCCTCCAACGTTCGTTGTTTTTCAGTTGGCTCTATGGACACCTGGTAATGAGGGATCTGCTGCCCAGGTAAAGTCAACTCGCTGCTGTACCTAGGATTGACTGTTTTTTTATACGGTCTAACCCTCGCCCTTCCTGGCGTCACTCATCCGGTTTTTTGCCGTGGCATGATTAATTCAGTTAATCTGCAACTTAAACATGTTAAGTATTAAACATTCAGAAATTAAAAAATATTTAGATTTTAATCCAGCTTTTTTTGCTTACACAAAATAAAACAATATAATTTAATTTTAATCTAGTTAAATGCTTATACAAACATTTCTCAACCATTTATAAGATTTTCAACTATAACCTTATAAAAATATATCCAAGCTTAACATCCTACCAAGCTAACCCACATGGCTTCCCCTCCATGCTGTAGCATGAATGATCAACCTGCAATTTACAATCTCCCTCCATCCACTTGTAAAATTGATATGAACATGGTAAACTATAATGTATCAAGGTACATAAAGTACTAAGCCACAATTATTTCAAATAATTTTCTGCTGATAAGGGATAACAAATAAGAAAAAAATAAAAATGTATGACCTCACTTAAAACAATACAACATTACTTTGCTGTGTATCTAAGAAGAGGCTGCTCGTTCAGGGGAAAAAACTCTAACTCAGCTAATTCCTAGGTAGCACCACACCATTTACTTCACTGCCACCGAGATAACGGAATTGATCGGTTTATGCCAATAAATTCTCATTATTTTACAAATTCACGCCACTTAAACATCAACACAGATGGAATACCCTTATAAAACGAAATTTTTATCAACGGTTAAATATAATGAAAATTAATTTTAATAATCATTTTTTATATATATAATCAACAAGAAATCGCCCTGAATTTTAAGTCCATGTATTCAGCGTCTAAAAAAAGGCATGCGCTAACTCCAGCTACAGACATTTGTAACGAACCCCTGTGCTCCAGCCGATGTCTGACAGCGGCGTCGCGAACGTGTCCCTAGAAAAGGCTATGGAATGACAGTGATTTTGAAGCAAGGCATATAATGTTTATGTCGGGCCAACGAAGCGTGTTTGCTATAAGATCCTGTAACAGACCTTTTACAACAGAATAGAATAATTCACTGTCCTCTAGAATCAACACTAGCGTCCGTTGCAAGTAGTGAGCAGGTGAAATTGTCCCGGCTTGTCGGCTAGTCTCCTCATCAATAGTTACACAAACAAACGATAAGCTAATCCTGTTGACAAAGTTGATCGGCACAAGAATTCAGCCAATAGCATCTTTTAAATTGTCATCTGGTTTCTTGGAAAGCTTCTAATTTCACGGATGCACTTTCTATCTCATTGAAAGTCGAACCGCTTCGTGGCCTGGTGAGTGTAGCCGCTTGCACGACCGTTTTTAACGGTCAGCTTTCTCGCGAACACGGAATAAATTTCTGACTTTTTGCAACTAAAATCTTTTATATGGTATTTTTCTTTTCAATTTAGATCTACTGTCAATTTTTAAGATCATCAATACTTGTTAAACATGGTAATAATATAAATTATTCATTAAAAAATATGCAAACTGGAACTATTTGTTTATTTCACAACTGTGTATTTCTTCACCGTTGACAACGCATCATCTTTCCCGCGAAAAAAGGCTGTTGAATTAATGTTGTTATCATGACGGTGTTTTACTTTTTAACGTAAAAAAAGACTATTTTTCACAATTTCAAATAATAAAAATGGATGTAATAGAATGTAAATATAAGGTTTGAAATGCATCTTTTTAACATTTATGAGGGTATGCAACAAAGTTCCGTTCAAACATATTTTCATAGATGCGCTAACGCGCATCACGGAATATGCTTGAACGGAACTGTTGTTTAAACAAAGTGTTGATAATACATGTTGATATATATAGTCCTTAAATGAGTTTTCATTTCATATGAGATTTTAAGAAACGAGTCTTAGGACTCGTTTCGAGCCTTGGCGAGCAAAAAATTAAAACTTCGAGACGAGGTAACATATTTAAGATTCTTTTATCACATAACTCGGTAAACTTACATTTTTACAGGTTTTAAAGTAAAATTAAAAGGGCTTGTTCAAACAGTGATAGCAATTTTGTTGCGCCATTCACAATTGATGACGTCATCGTCCATATTATGACGTCACAATCGATTTCTGATTGGCACAGCCAATGAAAACGCTCCGGGGGTAAATTACACCAGTGACATAATTAAAATTTATTACACGGGCGAATTCACTGGATAATAGGCGGATTATGTGATAAATTGAAATAATAAAAAAACAAATCTTCAGTCAATAATTGTAGAATCAACCTAAACGTTCATGACTTCATTGGTCACAAAACAATGGTAAGAAGAGAGTCAAACTGGTTAAGGAAACCGATTCTAATATTGATAGTATAGTGATACATGTAGACGCATTAACTGAAGTCAGGGTTCAATGGAAGAAAGACAACTCCTACTTTGTGCTCATCTACATTTGAAGCCGGAGATCCCGGAGAATAACCACCGACCGACGGCCAGTACCTGGCGACTGCCCGACGTAGGTCTCGAACCCGCGACCCAGCGGTGGAGGGCTAGTGGTAACAGAACGTCAGACGCCTTGACCACGTGGCCACCGCGGCCCACATTTCCTTGAATTTCATCACATTATCTCAAAAGGCAAGCAGACAAATTCAAAAGAAAATATTGCCTTCTAGTAAAGCAATAAGCATCGACCCTTTACTGATACGTATTATAATAACATAATATACATCATTTATATAGCGCCCTATATAATTTATGAAATTACTCTAAAGCACTTTACAACATATCGATAATAGTGTGAAAACATCACTGTTATACAATTAAGCAAGCAATATGCACATAATTGAACTAATAAAAGGGTGGTATTTACATAACGTATTTGCAAAGATTCTAAAATGCAGACGTGAAAAGGTGAGTTTTGATATCCCTCTTGAACTTGGCCATGGTATTTGACTTTCTAATAGCAGATGGTAAGCTGTTCCACAACTTGGGCGAAACCCTCCCAAAGCATCTGTTTCTGTTGGCCACAGTACGAGATATTGGGACACACAACAAAGTATACCCCTAGGTTTTTAACAGTTGGAACAGTCTCAATAGTCCTGGTACCGACCTTGAGCTGGAGAGCCATTTGTTGCTGACACTTTGGGAAAAGACGATTAGTTCCGTCTTTCATATGCATTCTGAATTATTTCAATTAAAGACAGATGTGTAAGAGTCAAATTGAACAATCAGGAGGAAATGTAAGTCCTTGCCGAGAGGAAATGAAAAAAAAAATCTCAAATCTTGGAGTAAAACTATCTTAAACTTTTTATACAGGAAAAGACAATGAATAAAATACTGTTTTTAATCACTAATTAATTGGGTTTTATCATTATGGACTTTATGTTCTTTATTACAAAGTGCAGTGTATATCTCCTTCAGCACCCGAGTTAATACAGACTTGCATACCAACATGCCTACACGTCACACACACCCTTAAAAAACACACACACACCCTCACACACCCTAACACAAACACACACACACACACACCCTTACACACAAACACACACACACACACTCACAAACCCCTCACACCAACATACGTGTGTACGGTGTCAACTTGGGACATATGTAGAACACCTGATAAATGGGGACATTTTTATTTACATAGTTACAGGTATAAAAATACTCAATTCAATATATGTGGAATCTAGTATGCGAATGCAAGGTGTTGGGTCTACAACATGCAGTTTTGCCATACCCGGCAACTGGGGACACACAGAAAGTTTGTGTGTGGATGTGCACTATCAAACCGGGGACATGTATGCATTAATATACACTATCAAACCGGGGACATTTGTGTATAAATGTACACTATCCAACTGGGGACATCTATGTATCAATATACACTATCCAAAGGAGGACATTTGTGTATAAATGTACACTATCCAACCGGGGACATCTATGTATCAATATACACTATCCAAAGGAGGACATTTGTGTATAAATGTACACTATCCAAACGGGGACATCTGCGTATCAATAGTCACTATCCAACCGAGGACTTCTATGTATCAATATACACTATCCAACCAGGGACATCTATGTATCAATATACACTATCCAACCGGGGACATC
>JAULCA010432823.1:0-11255 GCA_032360845.1 Crassadoma gigantea
TGAGTTCGGTAGTCTGTTATACAGTACTGGAGTTCGGTAGTCTGTTATACAGTACAGGCGTTCGGTCATCTGTTATATAGTACAGGAGTTCGGTAGTCTGTTATACAGTACATGAAATCGATCTGTTATACAGTACAGGAGTTCGGTAGTCTGTTATATAGTACAGGAGTTCGGTAGTCTGTTATATAGTACAGGAGTTCGGTAGTCTGTTATACGGTACAGGAGTTCGGTAGTCTGTTTTACGGTAGAGGAGTTCGGTTGTCTGTTATACGGTACAGGTGTTCGGTAGTCTGTTATACGGTACAGGAGTTCGGGAGGCTGTTATACAGTAAGTTAACTTGTCTGTTATACAGTAAAGGAGTTCGGTAGGATGTTATACAGTACAGGTGTTCGGTAGTCTGTTATACGGTACAGGAGTTCGGTAGTCTGTTATATAGTACATGAGTTCGGCAGTCTGTTATACGGTACAGGAGTTCGGTAGACTGTTATACAGTACAGGAGTTCGGTAGTCTGTTATACAGTACAGGAGTTCGGTAATCTGTTATACAGTACAAGAGTTCGGTTTAATAGCTGTCTTATCTAAAAAAGAGTAATATTGTCAGTATCCGGCGCAATGTTCAGCACGGTAATAAATTTGTCCGGATAATTGGAGATGAGTCCTCACTATAACTTTAGTCTAAACGTTAAGGCAGACCATTCAGATTTTTCACCACTTTATACGTACGCACAATATAACCTGCGCTGACACAACACAGATGGTCCAATGATTACAAATGGTTCCGTGACTTAATCCCAAACCCCGGCCTCAACCCTAAACTTTCTCCCAATAATTTTTACCATCACAAATATTCCTATCCAATGGTATATTGTTAAAAAAATATATTCTTACGTCAGATTTCGGCATGTCGGTAATAATACTTATTCCATCAAGTGAAAGCAAATGTTTACAAAAATACACTATTCTTTTTTTTTATTGTATGCAATTTAAGCACTAACGAGAAATACACGTGCACAGAATGAGAACAGCGTTCTTTATAAGTGTGTATTGTATAACCCTAAACTAGCTATCATGGTTCCAATTATATATACAGAAAGAAAAGATGTATGTTTATAATGAAAAACTGCCTGAGCCGTGGAAAGCTCTGGGCCGTCAGTGGACCAGCAAGCGTGTACTTATACGCTTCGTGAATAGGTCCCGCCAAACTCCGAGCGGAAGCTGTTTATATATGCCTCTGTCGTCTGCTCGAGTGAATTTCAAAGGCAACTTTGTGAGATTTGTATGACTGGGATTTACTTAGTTTGAACAGTGAAGTTTTATGGGGTATTAACTGCGTATTTGTTTAACTTCACGCGTTGTTTTCTCTGTCTTCCAGGCGTCGTAGCTATTGTTAAGTCTGTACGCTTTATTTTCTCTGTTTTTATTGTCGTACTAAAACACAAAACGTTTAGCGTAACATTGACGCCGTAAGTCATGTGAATGAATTGGGCAAGGAGAATCTGTAACTCTCATACACTATAAACACAGCTGTGTCTGCTTGGGCCTAACACAACTCAAAGTTCAGTGCGAAACCACTGGCGCTGTCTATCCATACGTCCTAGAAAAGGACACAAAGGCGAAAAACAGACGGAAGACAGACCTACATGAATGGGAACAACGGAAGTGTCTGTTCGTCCGCATTTTTCTATGATTCGGGATAGACGAACGCGTTTAAAACCATATGAAAACTGAACTGATTATAGTTTATATGTAGACAGGAAAGGAATGCTTGGACATAGCTAATTGCATTCCCGACATTCCATTCTTAGAGACAGGAATGTAATTTATATAATCATTATCTTATAAACAACGGGAGATTGTTAACCTTAGAGGAATACCGGAACCTTTCTCAGTGTGTATAAGTATCGTGTGTACCTTTAAAAAGGAAAGTCATGCGGAATATTTGCAGTAAAGACAAATATTTGCAGTAAAGACAAATATTTGCCAACGTTGTGAACCTCCAGCTGATGACGATTACTTGGATTGGTACAGCTAAAATAACAAAAAGCCGAAAACTAAGGACTCAGAAATCTAACTAGGAACCACAGCGCTCTATGGAAAGTGTCCGTTGTTATACAAGATATTTCGTAATGGATTCGGAACACGTCAAGTTTCTAGGGAAATAACCGGTTGTTTTTTTCTCAATGACGTTCGGAGTTCATTCGTGTCTATACCTACTACTGGTAAGTAAATAAATGTCGTTTATATATTTATTTATTTACCTATTGTGAGATACATGTCCTGTTTGAGTTAAATGTGTTTGAGAACTAAATAAAATATATATATTTAGTATTCGTAATCCTTATAACAAATCGAATATTGTCGTGATCTTTCATCGACCGGGAATTGATCAATACAAGATTTGAATGTAAGGAACTCGGGGACGCTTACGTAGGGTGTGAAATTATACCTTACCAGGTGTGTTACTTATTCAAGAAGCTTGCATTATATATATAGACATCTGCTACCTGTGAAGCTATGTGAGGAATGTCGCGTTCTGCGCTCCAGGTATATACTTGATACCAGTAGAATGTGCAGTGCATAATTTATTTATCTACAACAATGGAGGCATTTACATATATAACTAAGGAAGATGATACGATATTATAAAATAAGACGCATCGTCCTCGGGGATATCAACTTTTGTGCATTTACAATGTCACATGTTAAGAACCATTGACACGTGTGTATATGTGTAGTGTCGGGCATGCTAGGAACCATCAGCGATTCGTACAATACAAGGCATCAATGGCGGGGCTTGTACATGTATAATAGTCATTATATAGTAGTTGGGTTAGACGATTTGTCAGATTTTCTAAACTTTGATTCAAAGTTCTTTCCTTTGTAAAAGTAAAAAAAATCACCAAATTAGCGAGTTCTACAACCAAGTCACGTACATAATACGGTACCAAGGAAACATTATAGATAAAACAGCTTCAGCGCAAAGCTTTAAGAAATCGTTCCAAGCCTGGATGCCCCTACCATTTAACCTTTTAACCTCTAGGACGCCATTGCTTTGTTATTGGTTAAAATTAACTTAACTGAAAGAAAATGGTAATTTTTTGTCGCAGCTTGATAATATTGCCTGAATTAACGAATCGCTGTAGGACTGGTTGAAGAGTTTTTGGTCAAAAGTCGACTATATATATCCGCCCTTTCGCTGTAACATAGGATGTTTGCTTTGTTTTTTTATTTATTTATTTGCTTATGACGATGGCGTCCGTCGTCTTCGGATAACGTCTTACAAAACCCTACCTGTTGAGGACTATCATGCATCTCGTGTTGATCCACTGGTGCATGCTGGGTATATTTTTGGCGCAATATATTTAAATTTATCCGGAATCTAGGTTGACCTCCGTTCAAGCAAATTATACATCTAAATAACCTATGTTGACCAGCAAATTTAAATACAACAGTGCAGAATCATTTATAAATATATGCTGACGGTAAACAGGGTGTCAAATTAAATGAGGGGCAATGTATCGAGTTTTTACTTTATATAATGAATTGTCAAGTGCCTAGGTTTCCCAGCACATATATAATACTACACAGGTTTTCACGTAAGGTCATCAATGTTTTATAAGAGGGGAGGGTTATTCTTCTTGAATTCAGGAATGTGGCTCGCATGGATTACCTGAATTATCCCGAATTTGAAACCGCAGACTTTTGTGTTGTGTCTATACAAGATCTAGGCCAGCCCATTGAGTTCCGTGGGACGTTTAACACTATACATTTATCATATTGAATATAAACCCTGAAAAGAATTATATGGGATTAGTTGAGATATGTTTATCTAATTTATAACTAAGAATGTTTTTAAATATGTTTTGACACGAAACAGCCGAACCGTGTCAATGTCATGCTGTTTTTCTGTAACACCGTCACATATCTGTATAAATATATTAAATAAGTTTGCATTCTAACGAGACGGCCATCCACAAATAATACTCTATGAATTTGGGTTATACCTTGGTCTGTATATTATACAGGGTAAAGCAGACATTTTCTCGGTTGGTTTGTGGCTGTTTAACCTCAGTTTGCTAACCGTTTTCGGTTGATTTGTCAGTACGTTTACACCTTATTAACTACCGTTTTCGGTTGATTAGGTGACGTACGAATCCTTTATTACCTACTGTTGAGAGCATCATGGAGGTTTTAGGGGGAGAGCATAGAAAAATTAGTCCAGATATGCTGACGACAAATTTCGAATACATTCTCGGGAGGCAAACCACGTAAAGAATATTTGAATAAGTGCGTAAAAGTCGGTATAAGTACTCTCGACTTTCGGGAACCGACCTCCGAAAAGACGGATAATTCTCTATACAAGCTAATACCTGAAAACGGATTTCACCACAGGGATTTAAATATGATTTCGAGAATTAAGATTTCTTTGTTTTACTCGTTCGAAACGTTTGATCGTTAAATTTTCAGAGAACCCTTATCGTTTATCCCTATTTAGCAATTTTGGGCTCAAGTCTCGTTACCAATACGTAGGTCCGGGAAATTGTTTGTCTGAATACATGCAAACGACACCAACAGAGAAATAGGTGTAGGCTAGGGCCGACTTTCACAGACTGAACATATAATACATTAAGTAACGTCAATTAAGTATGTATGCTGCATTTATGGGCAGGCACCTCCGGTCGAAAGAGTTTCACAATTTAGAAAAAATGTAAAAATAGTTAATTAATGCAGCGACCTGTATTGAGTTGATGGCACTTTGACAAGTACCAATGAATAACGCACGTCGGGTACCCCCAATCTCGAGGATTTTAAAAGGATAACTAGAACACACTATGCCAGAAACATCAAGGGAGATAACTCTTCCACAAATTACGAGCATAATGTACATGACATAATTATTAATGAATTTTAATTGATAGATCGATTTGTATATAAGCTTATTGTCATTATATTTTACATTTTCCCGGATAACAAGGTGTTTGAAAAATGGAAGGGAAAATAATCTGCATTTTAAGTTTAAAAAGCGCATGTTATTAAAATGGTTATCTCTTCATTTTTAGATAATTTTTTTTTTTATCATTTTATTATTATCTACGATTTCGACCGATCATTTCTGCGAAAACAAAAACTGATCACTTAGGCTCTCTCGAAAATAGACTCTATGTGGACTTAAACTCCACGCGATAACGAAGCGAGCTCTTTATTATAAATTTCGATGAGACTATCCAGATTTGAGAGGCGTTTGATTGACGGCGTCGGCAAATCTCGTTATATCACGTCCGTCTGCTGCGTCTATAAGAACAAAAGTGTTGGTAACAAGACTTGCTGTGCAGTTGCGCACTGGGTTCGATTGGTTTGCGGGGTTTTCTATGCTGTCTTTAAGTTTTTTGTTTGAAGGCAGACGCAAAAGTAAAATGGAATATACAAAGGACAGTTGTTTTGTGCCTACTGCACCGGACGTATAATATTAAATGCCAAATAAATGTCCTAACGGAAAAATTTAACATCATTTTGACATATAAATATGATAACTCCTTTTAGAAAACTTGGTACTGGAGTCAATTTCATATAACAAATTCAAAGATAGGAACATACTCCTTAGGAAATCATTATGTTATCATTTTAGCTGTATCTTTCCTACCGAGCCTCGAAACAAGAATGGGCCAATAATAAGACCACTTAAAACCGTTTCAATTAACTCAAGTTATTCCTTAATTTGCTATTTAACGTCCTTTAAACAGCTATGGTCATTTAGGACGGCCGGTGTCATGTACAATTTGTGTTGGTCTTCATACCAGGGTTTTAAAATGGTTTATCTCGGGAGAGAAATTCTTAATAAATTCACCGCTTAACGTAAATAGAAATAAACTGCCGAATGAGAGCGCCCTGGAGAATGCCTCGCAATTGTTCTAATATAATTCCATTTTATAGCGACATAGTCCACATTTTTAATAATTATTTTCAAATATGATTTCATTCAAAAAATGTACCGAAAAAGATATCATTCTGTTAAAGGTTAATAGTCAACATTTATTTCCTAAAATAGTTTAATCTCTCATTTTAAAATGCACATATGTTATTTGTTTTTTTTTTTAATATCATAATAATGACACAGTAACCTTTCTGCTATTATTATAAACACAGGATGTCCGCTACTCATGTCAAAAGGTGGTATTAGTTGGTTATATTGAGCCACTGGCAACATTTCACATGCATGTGTAGATTTCAGTGTAGTAAATTGCCTCGATACGACATGAACCATTGCATTTGATAAGTATTTAAATTATCTAGCCCTATATATATATATTTCAATTTTGATACGGTGCGGTTCAAATGCCCTCTTACACATTTTTGATGAAAAACACTTGAAGGTTGAACGATTCATACACATCTGAGATTCGTATAACTTAATTGATTTACACATCTCGTTCGGCAATAGAAATATGGTCGCATGGATACGGGGATTGTCTGAAAGGCTTTGTCATTTACATCGAGACTTCTCTCTGTCCTCTATTTCCTAATAAAAAAAACATGCTCGTTTTTTTAATTTTTACAAAAAATATCAAGTATGAAATGAAACAAATGAGCCAATACAACCAATAAAGCTGATGGCGACGAAACAGGAAGTGACGTCATATGTCATAATAATAATTAAGTTGCACAAGTTTGATGGAATGTAAAATGTTTCTTTTTTCATCTTTTAACGTAAAAAGTTTGTCTGAGGTATCACGGCCAGTATTTTGCCATTTAGTCTGTATTGTAGTGGTATAATTTGAATTTTTGGCAAGTAGGCTGCTAATATGTTTATTAACGGTTTATTTTCACACTTTCAATTTCGCCGCCATACGTTTTAGATTAACGATTCAAACTGAAAATTGGAGAGCGATATTTTGATTCCGTAATACAAGAACGAGTTTCTGGAACGCAGGGGTTTTTATAACTAGGAACTATGCCTATCGTTAGAAAATAAAAATGGTAAATATTCTCATTGAAGAGATTCTTAACTGTCTAAATTAAGGCTGCGTTAGTCGAGGATTACACAGTCAAGAATCTCCCCCGAGGGTAAGAATTATTATTCCCTGCTCTAAAAAAAGTAGGAAAAGATCTTTTATCTGTCAATTTTACCTCAAAGCTAATTAAAAAGATGTAATTACACACATGTGCGCTATGTTAAGAAATGAATAATTTTGTTGTTGATGTCAACGTCTTTTTCTAATAGAAGGAGAAAGAAACAAAAGGAAACCTAGGACTTGAGCAAGGCTATTCTAATTAACAATACAAAGGGAAACCTAGGACTTGAGCAAGGCTATTCTAGTTCACATTACAAAGGAAACCTAGGACTTGAGCAAGGCTATTCTAATTCACAATACAAAGGGAAACATAGGACTTGAGCATGGCTATTCTAGTTCACAATACAAAAGTAATTATAGGACTTGAGCAAGGCTATTCTAGTTCACAATACAAAAGGAAATCTAAGACTTGAGTAAGGCTATTCTAGTTCACATACAAAAGTAAATATAGGACTTGAGCAAGGCTGTTCTAGTTCACATTACAAAGGAAACCTAGGACTTGAGCAAGGCTATTCTAATTCACAATACAAAGGGAAACATAGGACTTGAGCATGGCTATTCTAGTTCACAATACAAAAGTAATTATAGGACTTGAGCAAGGCTATTCTAGTTCACAATACAAAAGGAAATCTAAGACTTGAGTAAGGCTATTCTAGTTCACATACAAAAGTAAATATAGGACTTGAGCAAGGCTGTTCTAGTTCACAAAACAAAAAGAAAACTAGGACTTGAGCAAGGCTATTCTAGTTCACAATACAAAAGGAAATCTAAGACTTGAGCAAGGCTATTCTAGTTTACAAAACAAAAGGAAACCTAGGACTTGAGCAAGGCTATTCTAGTTCACAATACAAAAGGAAACCTAGGACTTGAGCAAGGCTATTCTAGTTCACATTACAAAGGAAACCTAGGACTTGAGTAAGGCTATTCTAGTTCATAATACAAAAGGAAATCTAGGACTTGAGTAAGGCTATTCTAATTCACAATACAAAAGGAAACCTAGGACTTGAGCAAGGCTATTCTAGTTCACAATACAAAAGGAAACCTAGGACTTGAGTAAGGCTATTCTAGTTCACATACAAAAGTAAATATAGGATTTGAGCAAGGCTTTTCTAGTTCACAATATATGAAATATACTAGAAATGTACAAATCAACACGATGATTGCTCATCAGGAGATTCATCTAGTTTAATCCTCACCTAAATTCGTTGTGGAATAGCACAAGTTTCCTCTGGCCCTGACACCAGACTAAGACATTTTGACAGATAGATGTACTTAGACATTTTGACAGATAGATGTAGTTAGACATTTTGACAGATAGATGTCTGGTGTGGCCCTGGTGTGCCCACACCAGACATCTTTCCGTCAAAATGTCTAAGTCTGGTGTCAGGGCCAGAGGAAACTCGGGCTAGTTGTGGAATAGTAGCGAAAGTGATTTCCGAGAAAATAAAACAGCAACATAACGACATATCGTCGCACTGCTTCTAAGATAGTAAACAGAAACCAATCCCTATTACATGTGATATATATCTTCATCCGGATTCTCTTTAAACCTCTCTCGACTGATTGCCAAGGGAAGGAGCGTCAGCCAAACACAAATTTTATGCATTTAACGTGACCCGAATCGAACCACGACCTTCCGCATACGGGGCGGACTTACCGCCACTTGAGATATCGAGGCGAGTTTTCAGTATATTACTAGACATTGCGTACATAAATAAACGTTCATCTCACAGCATGAATGAAGACTTGGCATGAAAGGAATTTACCACGCACTAAAAAGATTGCTCGTAATGCAGGAATTGCACCGTGAAACGTTTCTAATTGACGTTAACCAGAATCAGAAGTTTGAAAATAAACAGAACGCCACTGGAATTACAAATGCAACAGTAGCCGTTTATAAATCACTCACTAATGCGGCTTTGTATACGAGCTACAAGACCTCTTGAGGCCTCTGAGATTTTTACACACGGTTGGGTCGAATTTCACAATACGATATTTTTCCTTAAATGTAGCAAATTAAAAGCTGTTATTATGAACTAACTATTTGATCTTTGTTTTAATTTTCTTAATCATGAAAATGAATTTATCATGGAAACTCGGAATTAAGATAACAGCATTTCCGTAGTCCATCACCGCCCACAAACGAATAGAGTTACAAAGCCACAAATTCTTACAGATCATATCTCCCATCAGCTGTCGAAATATTTTCAAAGTAATGGAAATAAATCGGTCTGTATATACATATATATCTTAATTTGCGTGTGTTGTGTTTTGTTACAAATGCGTGAAACCAGACCGGGAATAACGTTTTGAAATTGTAAATACAAACATATTCATTTGCGTGGTAATATCTTTGGTTTAGTTTACACTGCCGTTTGGCATTTCCAAAAACAAAGATATGGTATGCGTCACGTCTGCTGATGAGAGAACGTTTTCAACAGACTTGAAGTAAAAAGATATTTTATGTAACCCGAAGATAAAAAAATGGCACTTTAAAAACACAACCGTTTTAGATATCTCTATTATCGGAAACTCAAGTAGGAAGATAATATAAACGAGCAATTTTGAAAGTGTACATTGAGTGTGCTACTTTTTATCGTTTACAGAACTACAGCAATACCTGTTTCTTTTTACCAATCGAAGACGTCATTACTGGTTTTAGCGGTGATAATAATTGTGCACAGAAGTACGATGGTTGCTAAGTGTAAATTTAGTGCAATTATGCGTTTTATAGATACATGTAGCTGGAGGGCAGAATATTGTTGGTATTACTCGGAAACTGTCACCGACGCGCTGACATAATGGCACGGTGATATAAGGGAATTGGAAGCACATTATAATGTAACAATGAAATCGCCTTTAAAGATTCGGTGTATGATTCGTTTGAGACAGAAAAAAAAAATATTACATTTCTACGAACTGTCCGAGTTCTGCAGAGTATCTGTCTGTTCGTCCATTTTGACGAACGGGCAGTTGTAATTTACAGGAAATCCAGAAATGTTCGTTTCTTAATTGATACTAGAAACAATGCGCAATGCTGAAACAGATATGATATGATATTGTATTTAGTCCTTGTAATAACGTCCTGGTAATGAAATATCCAGACGTCCGGACGGTAGTATACAAACGATAGTATACAGACGACATGACAGATGTGATGTAGCTTCTGATATGTGTGGTATGAATCATGGTAAATTACGCATGCTTATGTACTTTCCAAAATGTGAATTTGGATAAAATCTGTATATTGTAGGACATAACAAAAACTGTAAAATAAACAAAAACTTATCCACAAACTGACGTTCAAAACTCTGTAGAAAATGTTCTATTCCAATCCTATTTCTGATATCTCTTCCGGTTCCGTTTAAACGTAAATAGCACGTGCAGATTGTATAAATATTTGGAGAACAAATAAAAAACAAAAGATAAGAGTGCATGCAAATACATATCGTGATATCTTATTGCGGTGGACTTTAAATGTTGTTTTAATGTTAACTTATTTATAGTGAAAGTATTCCAAGTCATTTCAAACGAAGTGAAGGAAGGGTAATTTATTTCTGAATTACGTTGACAAAAAGTGCCCGTTTTTATAGATTGAAGCATTGGGTTCTGTCCCCTGGTCGGGACGTACATGTACCAGAGTCTGTAAAAAATGGTAGTTTTTACTTCTGCTTAACGTTCAGTTATTTAGGAGTGGGACGAATTGTTCGCCCGTTGTCAATATAATGTAACCGGGTGGGGTGTCTTGCTGGGTGTCTTCGGCGGTATGTTTCAGTGAGGTAGCACTATAAAGTCGGCTTCAGTTCCGCACTATCACAAGGAGACAAATACGAACATATCGCAGCCTCCTAAAACACACGCTTACACTATACGCATGCATCTTACACACAGGGGAGGCCGTCCTTAAATGACCATAGCTGCTGATAGAACGTTTCACAATACTAAACCAAACCAAACCAACAGTTAATGAGCACTCACCTTTCAGATTTTGCTATATATGTGGTAATAATGATAAAACGTCATCAAGGTATGTGGTACGTGTCATCAATTTATGTGGTACGTGTCATCAATTTATGTGGTACGTGTGAACCAATGCATATGACACCTGCCATAAATGTATTTGTTTTCTTTATTGTTAAAAGTACATGATATTTTTTTGGGGGGGGGGGGGGGGGGGGGGGGAA
>JAULCA010432834.1:1207-11255 GCA_032360845.1 Crassadoma gigantea
ATGCTTTTTGTAGTCAACATTACCATAAACTTTATTGTTTTATGCGACTTTGCTTTAATATAATGAAAATTGAAATCTGAAAAAAATATCGCTCAATACAGCTATAATTTATTGGTGAATATACATGTAGCTCAATCGGCAGTGTATACGTACTGGACCTGTAGAATATTATAGTCTACGTTAGATGGCTCAGATAACATTGGTTGTATTCAAATAACCTTGATACTCACCTAAGTTAATCTGTGGTAGCTTGTCAACTTCTAATACGTTCGTTTACAGCGTTTGGTTTTATCAATATCGGATCTAATTCAATATTGCATCACTAATTGGCAATGTTTATCGCTGAGTGGTGCAATCGATGTCGATTTTAAATCTACACTGATTCCCTGATTATATCACCAAGGAAAGCTTATTGTGTGAAGTCATAATATCCATTAAATATATTTACTGAAACAAAAATTAGGTAGGCCTATCATTTTGCCAAAAAAAAAAAGCCGAACCAAATGCAATCGATGTAACCTTATGGGCGCAGCCATCTTGAAAAACCCGGATTATAAACTACGACATTGACATTTTATAATTGCTAATTTAAATTATTTAAGATAAGAATGCATATTGATTATTGTTATCGGATACGATTCAATACAATGCATGAACAGTTCACGCACCAATCTAGATAACAGTATATATTTATTTTTGCGACAACAGTGTTCCGCTTTGCCCCGAACAGCCCAATGTGATTAATTGTTATCATTACATTCACCCCAAACTGTCTTATCAAAACTAAGCATGGCTGTGCCTCGTGTGAATCTTCCCGGTACTGACATTGAAGTGTCAAGGGTTTGTCTCGGATGCTGGCAATTCAACGGTAACAAAGATACCATCAACTGGGATGCGCAAACCGTCGAGGTAGGCAATTTAGTTGATCTCTTGCAGTGGTGATTGGATCTTTTGGCCCCTCCCCCTTTAAAAGTATCGGACTTGAGCAAGACTATAACTAAAACGAGAGTTATTTCCAGGTGTACGTCTATTCTGTGGTTTGAGAGGACTATTTTACTCATCCGTAGGGCCTATTTGCGTAGTAGAAATGAGCACTGTACAATTTTGTTGTCATTTTTGGCCCTGTCCTCCTCCCTAACCTGACTGTATAAAAAAATATATAAAAAAAACCCATTTACTTTATTTCTTTCATATAACAGTTACATATTGTTACCATGATTATTTTATTTACAAGTTGTTATATAGTGCTGAAACGTAAGACTCCGGTGGACACACTCATAGTAAACATGATGTGCATGTGATGTATATACCATACATGTGTAAAAGATGTGCATTGATTAGGTTGCTTTACAAGCGTCAGCTGTAGGGAATTTCCCTTTAGCTGACAGTAGAGTATCGGGCAGGAGAGCCAAAGGTCGCGGGATCATGTCCCAGCAACGGCGCTATCTTTATCACTATTCCTCGTCCTATTACACATGTGCAAATTATATTTCTATTTTTTATTATTGTGTAAAGCACCTGTACATGTGCACCAAACTCACAGCCCCTCCACCACCAAAAACATCATAAACATTAGTAGATTCATCAATGTCATAAAACATATAATCACAGAATTAGATTGCTACCTAATTATAAGTCTATGATATAATAAATTTTGTTAGAATAAATTTTGTTAAAATTGTACCTAATAAGTAAGAGATTTTCCTGAAACCCCCTCCCGGAGTACATTATATCTGTGTTGCCCATAGCGTGCTTCAATAGGACATGCAACTCACTTTTCACTAATGCACCCTTCTAGCTCGGCCATGGATGTATGTAACAGGAGAAAGAAAAATGCAATGGCCAGACAGTTATTTACTCCAAACTATTGACAGACTCTAGCCGTGCCACATGTACATGTACATGGTCAAGTTCCACTACATGGCACCCTTGAGCTCCGGCCTTTTTCTTAGTCTTCGACCAACAATTATCACTTTAATTATAAAAGTTGGGTTCTGGTACATATCCCCTCTCCAAGCATTCATTTACTCAGCACCTTAAAACTATATGGGTTCAGCTAAAAGCTTGCAGATATATCTGGTAATACTTTGAGCTAGAAAGAGAAATGCAGTGGCCAGCCATGATCACCAGGATAACCTGGGACCATCCAAACTCTAGATCTATAGATGCCCTTTTGATTGAGCTAGCTGGGCGCCAACAATTGACCCAGTTAATATAAGTTACACTACACATATATAAATACATATCATAAACATTTCAATTTCTTTGGACCACCTTTTGTTTTCAACATTTTGTTTAGTTTGAAGCATATAGGAATGCTCTGTATTAAATTTTGTTAAAATGCCCTTAGCCTTTCAAGACTAGAAATATGTACAGTATATTCATTTGGAGGATAGTTTAGGGGGGTTAACGGGACAGATTGATAACATGCACTGCACCATATAATTTGTTTATGTGTAATTAAGTAATGCTGAATTTGATGTTTTAGCCGTGTTGTAACTATATAATGGGATGTCATGATCATTAGAGTGCTAGTGTGTCTCGATCACAAGCTCATGCCGTCTACCGGTACCCTATACATATTAATGTACTTGTAGCTTATAGCTATATATAAACACATGTATGGGCAGGTTCTAGCTTTCAGAGTACTGTAACATATGTTTATTTTTAGTTCTAGATCAATATATATATTTTCAAGAATAGTAATTATTTAATCCTCAGAATCCATTTGTTAGCTAGGTTCTCTTGTACTATTTCTGCAACCATGCATGGACGACACAAGCAGACTATATTTGATTCTTCGATGTACAGGACTTGAGAACAAATGCTTTTCTGTAATCTTCAAAGGGCAGTTAGTGTATCAGCTCTATATATATAGCTACTTTCCTAGCAATTTGTCAGTTTTTTTCACCTGAAACCAATTATATAACTGATAGCGTGCCAATAAGCTTGGTGCTTGTCGTAACATTTTCCAGGGGTGCAGATAATATAAGCGAGCATCAAACTCCTGGACTTTAATTTCAAGGATGTCATTTATTCATCCCCTATTCTTTCTCACATTTTTTTTCTATTTATCTGTTGATCAAATATAACAAAATGTTCTGGTTTCCAATAAAAATCGTCAGTTCCTTCATTAAAAATTCTGTGGTCAGTGGCGCAGTGGATAGCGCGCACACATTTCACTTGGATCCGAATCCCTTGAAGACGTGAAAATTAAGTTATGGAGTCACCTTCCCAATTACATGGGTTTTCTTCAGGTTCTGCAGCCCCTGGGCCAACAAGATGTTTAATGTATAAGCTAACTAATAATTTGTTGCTTTATTAAAATCAGCTAGCCTCGCTTGTACATTATAGACCTTATACATTGTATAGCTGTGGCTGTTACTCTAAGGTAAAAACGAGGTAAGGGATGACCCAGCTGGCCATGGCTACCTGATAAAATAGACAGAACAAGACATCACACTGGACAGTCATATACTGGACAAGATTGTATGTGGGACAGAGTACCGAGTAGTCATGTTAGATAGCAATTGGTTTCTTATTATCTTATCCAAGCATGTATTCACAGTGTCTCTTAAAGTTGGAGGATTATGTATACACATGTGTCCTTACATAATTTATTCTATAACTTGTATGTGATTTGCATCAAATTAAATTTGAAGGCTTAAAATAATACAGTTGGTCTTACACATTCAGTTTCATGGTCCCATATCCTACATAAATTTTGTAGTTTATCCCTGTCTTTCCAAACTTGTGAAGTATCTGTAGTGTGAGATGTTATCTTAGCATTATTGGCTTAGGAGTCTGAAAGATAAACAATTGTGATATTAAATACAAATAAGGTCATGGTCAGATCCAATAGTGACCTACATGTGTATGTATTCCTGTGCTGTGGGAATCTTTAAACATTATCTGACTACACCCATACCTTATTTATTAATGATAAACCCAGTTTTTTATACACCCATATATACCTTATTTATTAATGATAAACCCAGGTTTTTAAACACCCGTACCGTATTTATTGATGATAAACCCTGGTTTTTAGTAAGCTCCCCTTGGGACTAATCCATGATTTGTGGGAATTAAAGGGTGTATTATTTAATATTTTTACTGTAACAGGAAAGAGAAGTAGTGTACATGTACATCCACAAGGGATCAAAATTCAATCCAGACTTCCTAGTTTGACGCTCAACCACTGAGTTAAAGGGAAATTCCCTTTAGTGCAAAGCTTGAAAGCAACTAACCATAATCCTACGTCTGGGTTTGCGCTGAGTATTTCATAAATGGGGTCTTTTTCAGATAAAAAAGAGTCCCTCTGCATAATTTGAATAGACCTCCTGAAAATGAGTGGCCTGGTGTCCCTTTCATTTTCTATGCTTCAAAAGGCTGTGGGTACGGCTTCAATGCAAACTGTGCTACGTACAATTAAAGTCTGCCACAGTACTAAACCTAGAGGCAGATTTTGATATATTCAACTTAAGTCCAACATATATAAATTGTTTTATTAATGTTAATGATTGATATTATATCTGTTCTTTAATAATGTTCTTTAATCTGGATTTTTCTTTTGCAGCAATCCTGTGCTATTGTAGACAAATGCTTAGAGATTGGAGTGAATTTCTTCGATACAGCAGAGGTACATTAAGTATTAGTTGACTGTCTTGATCATGTTGTTTTGTGTAGTTTCTGGGTTTTTTTTGTTTGTTCTATCTACATGTATAATCATTTTTTGTGATGGCATGGTGAAAGATCTGTCAAATCTGACATCATACGTGACACAATATATTGGTCAGCTTATATAGGATGTTCAAATACACAGGTCAATTCTTTATCAGAATTGGGTCCACAGCATGAGTATCTGACAGAACATCAGAATACTGTATACTGGGATGGGTAACTTTTGATAATTAAGTCAAACTCTCGCCCTTTACCAGTAAAATTCCTGTTTGCCCAGTGTTAATTTTGCCATTCACATTTGATTACTATATTTATTGTGTTCCTTAGTAACATTCACTGTGATGAGGAATTGGCTCTCTTCACAGAAGGCTAAAAATGTAAAAGTTAAATTGTCTCAAAAATTTACAAATATGGCATTTTGGCTAAATTGAACAGGTTAATACTAATTCGTTTGGTATCATACACCTCTGAAAGTATGGTAAGATATTTATGTCCACTTAAATTTTATTAGCCTGCACTTCAATCACTGTACCATAATCAACAGGAGTAGATATAAGCAAATATAAATCTGTGGTAAGTTTTTAAAATGTAATCAGTATTAGTTTATATGAAACATTTATTTAAGGATTGGTTGTCATATTTTTGACATGCATTGGTGTGTAACATACATTGGCTTACCTACATATTGTATGGTGCACGCTAGGGCACCATGTTGCATATGTAGGTAATTATAAGCTTATATATGTCACACACCAATGCATGTCAAAAATATGACAACCAATACTTACATTTACATTTTTTGGTAATCAACATACAGTTGACGCAGAAATAAAGACATAATATTAGTCTGAACACGTTTCAACGTCAGGGTAAATCCAGACAGTCAACAGCCACCAGTTGACAGTAGAGTAGTGCTATCTCCAGCGTTACAGTTATGATGTCATAAGCATAGCAATGTCACATTGGCCTAATGTATATGTTAAACAGAAATAACATACATTAGGCCTAGAAGAAACATTTAGGCTCTGTGCATTGGAGATGTAAATATGATATTTTATTTTGAGAAATTTGTTTAAAGTTATCTGTTGAAATAACTTAATAATTAAGAATCACATTTTGAATTATTTTAAAGTGAGCAAAGAGCAATTAAAGAAAAACAATCAATGAAGAAACAGATTTTTGAGCAAAGGTTTATGATTTATAAGTTAAAAAAAGAACCAGGAAGAATATTTTATGTGTCAGTTATATAGGGTGCATGAGAATAATTTGAGACAATTAATATACATACAATTACACAGTTAAGTACTTGCAATGAAAGTTTTATTGTATATTTCATGTGCAATTATGTAGAAAAGATTTGATCAAAACGAAATTACCTCTAAACCTCTAATAATGTAGGTATTAACTGTCCAAATGAAAAGTTATTCAAATTATTATGTAGTTGATTTTGCATTGGATTTAAGTTACCATTAAGTTATTTTAATTTTAGCTCTGAATGTTTTAATGAATGTTTTGGTAACACCTTATGTCTGACATAAGGAGGTGTTTTTGGTTTGGTTTTATTTTGTTTAACGTCCTATTAACAGCTAAGGTTATTTAAGGACGGCCTCCCTTGCGTGCAAGATGCATGAGTGTAGTGAATGCATGTGTATTTTGGGAGGCTGCAATATGTTCTTGTATTGTCTCCTTGTGATAGCGCGGAACTGATGCCGATTTTGTAGTGCTACCTCACTGAAACATACTGCCGAAGACTGCCAGCAGGACATCCCACCCGGTCACATTATACTGACAACGGGCGAACCAGTCGTTCCACTCCTAAATTGTTGAGCATTTAGCAGGAGTAGAATCTATAGACTTTGGTATGTGTCGACCAGGGGACAGAACCCAAAGCCTTCCTCACAGGGGCGAACGCTCAACTTATGGCCAAAAGCGAGGCATTGTCAAGCGAGACATTAGGAAGAAGAAAGTTGTTTAGAAAGAAGATAAAAGATAAGATCCCGTACTTAGTTGCAAGATCAAGCAAAGGGGGCAGCAGGTACAATTCTTACGCCCTACCTGCAGGGACAAAGGAGGTGTTACCAAAACTTTCTTCATATGATTGTCATGTCAGAATTTGACTTTGAACAATTTAGGTCAGAAGTGTCACAGCCTTTGAATACTACTGTATGACATTGATATCCTAGTTTAAATAAATCTGAATTGGCATCACCCACAGTAAATCATGTTTTGTTGATACAATTTTTCTACCATTAGCAGTAATTATAATATTACAACTGTCGAGTAGCATTAACTTTTTTGTATAGCCTTTATATCTAGTGTTGAGATGAAATTGAAAGTGGAAAAGTACAAAGTGACCGTTAATTACTTTGCATGATTATATACATTGTATGTACAATTGTACTTTAACAATTGAGCTGACAGCAGAGGAAATTTTTGAATTTCCTATAGTCAGAATAAAATCTGTGTATCTGTGTATCTGTATCACAGGTAAATAACCAAGAATATGTATTTTATCTAATTTCAAATATTATAAAATAATAATACATTGTATTATATAATATATGCTCTCGTTTCAATCAGTTATATTAAGGACTTCATAGGTTTGATGATCTTAGTGGATCAAGGCTATCAAAAACTAACATCTAAAACTGGCAAATAGGATACATGTGTATTGTAATGAATAGTATTCAATATAACAGCCCTACCAATATTTGATTATTTTTCTAATTGATCTTTTAAAGTGTCGTTTACTTTACAGGGGTATGCTGGTTCAGAGGAGGTTTTGGGAAAAGCCCTGAAAGGGAAGAGGGACCAGGCCGTAGTGGCCACAAAGTTTGGTTTCAGGGACGGACCTTCGACACCTGCCTATAGTCCGGAACAGATTGATGAAGCAATCGTTAAGAGTCTGCGTAAACTGGAGATGGATTATGTAGACCTTCTACAGGTCAGTGTTAAATATATATCCATTCATTTCATTTTTATGCCCCCGCCATAAAATGGGGGGCATATAGTGTTACCCATGCCGTCCCGTCCCGTCTTGTCCATGAGTGGATTGGTCGAGTGGTTAACACTCCGGCCTTCCACGCAGCCAGCCGGGGTTTCGATTCCCGTCGGCGTACGCATGGATATCAGAGAAAGTGTTTTTCTCCTGCCCACACAACTCCAACAACCCGAAAACGGCAAAAGATGCCGTTGGAAGCACGGTCCCACTACAAACAGATCACATTACATCTCTAGCACACATACAGGCATACACACATATGGAGATTTTAGCCAGGTGGCATAGGACTAGTAGTTGGTGTCTGATAAGGCAGCTCCTGCGAAATCCTCAAAATTGTATTGCTTAATGTATATGCTAATTGTATAACTATGTACTGTAAAGCACTTTAGAGTAGCTTATGTTAGCTAGATAGGGCGCTATATTAAAAGTTGTACATATACTTAGTAACTTAAAATTTATATGTAATTTGTGTAAAAAATGTTTGAGTGTCCTTAACTCATTCACCCCTGAAGACACATTTAAGCTCTTCCAATTCAAAGGTTGGAAATGGTTCATTACGAAATGTCAGAGGTGAATGAGTTAAACGTTTAAGTACATGTACTGCTTTAATCAAAGTTCAGCTTATTATTGATGTACATATCTACATTGACCTATGTTTTCACCACCTTATGATTACATGACAGGTACATTTTCCGAGTTTCCTGTGCGACTTTGACTTGTGTATAAAAGAGCTAGACAGACAAAAGGCCCTGGGAAGAATCCGTAGCTATGGTGTATCAAACTTTGGACCCAAAAATATCAAAGCTTTCTCAGATGCGGGCGCCAAGATGGTCTCTAACCAGGTACATTATTATCTCACTTGACCTACATGGCCACGTAGGCTAACATATACTATGGTGTAACGTCTGTTTGTCCTCCATCTGTTGTCTGTCTGGTGTCAACTTTTTACATCTAACAGTTTTCCTGTAACCAAGAGACCTAGGGTGATCAAATTCAGCCTGTAGCATGCTAAAATAAAGTCGTATGTTTTGTTCATCTGACTGTCCTTGGACCACTTTTAATGTGATAGAAGTCAAATGATTAAACTTCCAATCAATGTCTGATGAATAACCCTGAAAAATCTAATAGTATTTGGTCAAACGCATGCTGGAATAAATGGTCACAGGGTTCAAATATAGTAAAACATTTAATCAACTGCTGCATATGTCTTGTTACTTAATGGTGTGAAGTGATATGAAGTTTGGGATCTGAATGAATAATCTTACTTTGATGATCCCTTTTGTTAAAATCAATTTATATCTTCAGGTAAATTCTGGAGGGAGTCAAAGGGCCATTCACCCCCAAAACTGAAATTACCCCATTTTCTTTTAGCTTTATATAGAATGGCTACTCCTAATTTTCATATTGAATGAGAATTGCTGGAAATGGCCCATTGCTTTAAGTCTCATGATTTTCCGTTATTTAACAAAGATTGAGAAGTAAAAAGAATTTATAACATTTGCAAAGAAGATTCATAATGTGTAGCGTTATGATATTTAGCCTATTAAAATCAATGTTCAAACCTATATCAGACGCCCTATATATGGGCCTCATATTAGATTTTGTATTAGAAACGTAACAATTGTATATACGGTAAAGGCTTTTCTCTTTCTTTTTTTGTTATACATAATTTTTATAATTTTGACTTCCAGATAATTATAGCTTGAAGTAGTTGTATTTACAGTAAAACATGAGTTCGTATTGATATATAGACACTTGCGTTATTTTAACAAATGTAATGCAACAGGAAAAGGAGTGGTGTGCCTTCATTGTGGATGACCCTCTGATCCCAGACTTCCTAGCCAGACGATTTACCACTGAGCCAAATATAAACTTAACGGAAAATTTTCTCTATCTTGAAGCTAGAGTAGGCGACTGTAATCTTGTGTAAAATTTAAATCTGTCACAGTCTTAAGGAAAATTGTGTTAAGAAAACCGATTGAATATAAAACTTTTTACCTTTAACTAGTCACTTGTTTCAAAGAAGAACAAGTTTTACTTTTAATGTAGAGTAATGAAATATTAGTGTAGAGTATTGAAATATTAATGTAGAGTATTGAAATATTAATGTAGAGTACTGATATATTATTGTAGAGTACTGAGATATATAGAGTACTGAAATATTATTGTAGAGTACTGAGATATTATTGTAGAGTACTGAGATTCTATTGTAGAGTACTAAGATATGAATGTAGAGTACTGAAATATTAATGTAGAGTACTGAGATTCTATTGTAGAGTACTGAGATATATAGAGTACTGAGATATTATTGTAGAGTACTGAGATATGAATGTAGAGTACTGAGATATTAATGTAGAGTACTGAGAT
>JAULCA010432867.1:0-11255 GCA_032360845.1 Crassadoma gigantea
ACCAGATCAATACAAACGGCACTGCACTAGGTGCACTGGTAAAATGTCTTTCGCAAGTAAAATATATAAGTTTCGAACAGATTATATAATGGAAACTGATATTGTTTTAAACTTTTTAAAAGGGATGCTTTCAGTTAAATTTGGTTGATACCCATCAGTTAAGTTCAGAGAAGAAGTCACTAAAAGCAACAAAGCCAAATTACCCCTTATGGTCCCACCCCTCAGCCCCCTGGGGGGTCAGCCCCACTTTTTGTACAATTTTGAATCCCCACCACCTAGGGATGCTGCCAGTCAAATTTATTTAAATTCCAATCAGTGGTTAAGAAGAAGAAATCGTTTAAAGATATTGTTGACTGATGGACGACGGACGGACAAACGGACGGACGACGGACACCACGGTATGGCAAAAGCTCACCTTGGTCCTTCGGACCAGGTGAGCTTATAATATTATTGCAAAAACTGCTAAAACAAGTATGTTTACACTAATATGAACACGTATCACTCGGACAAAGTAGTAGGATCAATTTAATTTGGCCTCCCCCATAGCAGCTGTCCTGGATTATCTATCAGTTCTGATATTCATTCAGGACTAATTTCATGTCATGTTGAAGAACCCAATACTATCATAACTACCATTAAGGGAAGCGAAGTTAACAATTTCTATACTTACGTTCCTCCACCAATAATTACAACCATCTAGATTAGGTGTCAGGTGGTTGTCCTTTATCAGTCTTCCAAATGATTCGTCTTCATAGATGAGTGAATCCTATGTAAAACCAACATTCCTTTTAACCTTTCATGGAAATTTAATGCCCATTACATTTGCTGGTCTCTCATTTGAACAAACAACTTAAATTCAAAACCATGCCATTAATGAAAAATGTCTCATTGTGAAGAACATATTTCTGATGTAAGAGTTTTAAATTTCATGAAAATTCTATTCTTTTCAGTTAAGAAAGAAGTATTCTTATTCAGAATCTAAGCATTTCACTTCAAGAATTTCAAAGAGTTACAAATTATTTCACATCATTTTTATACTAAAAGGTATGATGTATAAAGACGCGCTTTTAGTGTTGAATAAAAAACCATTTACTTGGAACTTAATTACAATTTATTTCTTCACATACCATATATGTTTTCTTCCTTTTCTTATTTCAAATGTGTAGGTGTCATCTTCTGGCTCCTGTTCTATATAGCAACCATATTAATACACTACATATTCTCCCTTTTAGGTTGTTTAGCAAAGATCCCACGACCTGAAATATTGATCATTATATCTTGCAGTTGCTCAATTTCATGAATGAAATCTGAAGCAACACTTAATACATTTTACCACAATCTTATATGCAAGGAAAAATGATATGCTATGCATACAACAAGCATTTTTAAGCTGTTATTACAGTCAAACCTGCCCTAGTGGCTACCTGTAATAAATGGTTACCTGCCATTAGTGATTGCTTTGAATTCTTCCCAACGAAAACACTATATAAGTACCCTTGAATAAGCAGTCACCTGTCCAACGCGGCCAACGGTCACTAGAATTCACACCTGCCACAGCATATCACTTAGTATTACCGGCCACGAGACATTGCACCAGCGTATGTGACAGATAAATTAGTACGGTGGCGATGTGTGATGACTGTGAAAACATTGATTCTGTTAGAAACAATCTCATGAATCTTTTAACTAGCACTGCCTCTGGGGCATTAGATAGCCAAACATCAATTTGATTAGCTGTAGCAATGATTTTGGTCTAACAATATGAGATAAGCTCGGAGATTTGTTCACAATAACTTTGATCCGGAAGTGAGTTCAGAATAATGTAACATCTCTTTCAAGAACTCGAGAGACTTTAAAACAAAAGTTATGTTCGTTGAGTGAGACGTTATTCTATAGTTATCATTAGATTAAGTTAAATAATGTACAAAACATTTTAGAAATATTTTTTGAGGTGTTTAACGACTTCAACCGCAATGTAGCCTTAAAGGAAATCGGCACAAGCAAATGCGAAAAACGCGCTAAGTTTACCAGCTGCAGAACCATTGTATTGGTCCTTTAGAATCTGAATTAAAATAATCAAAAAGATGTTAAAAGTCATTTTATAGAGACATCATATCATGTTAAAAAGTTTTTAGTGGGAAGAATGAACATCAACAATGATTCTGTCTGGGATTTTAAGCAAAAGTGTAAACTTACTTCAGTAAAATTACAACAGCAAATACTGGAACATTGATCGGTCGCGTGGAGAATATTTGTTTTCTGATCGTCGATAGTGATCAAGTTGTTAAAATGTTATAGATATATCAATTAAATGATATTTTTTTAGTTATGATATTATGTAAATGTTTGTAACAAAGGAATATATAAAACTTTGAAATACTATATAAAACAATTATAGCTCATTATAAACTTCTTGATAGATGTCCTAAAATGTTTTTGATTATGTCATTTACTTGAACCTTGATCAGCCACCTGTCATGCATGTGCGGCCAAAATCAGGATGTTCTCCAGGTGACCACTATATACAGATTTGACTGTATATAATGTGTGCCTTTTCAATTATCCTACATGCCATGCATGTTTCTGTCTGGCACTTAAATGAACATTTAATGAACATTATACCAGTGTATCGGCTTCATATGCCGAATTAAAATGTAAATTGTCATAAATCATGAATAATCCACAATCCTGTTAATATTACACAGGATACTTTACCTTTATCACCACACTGTTGTATCCCAAAGCATGCTGGTGATTATTCTCTTTTCTTATTTCCTCTGCAGGTTCTTTATGACACCTACGTTTTTTCTGTCGTTTTGTGCGTACAGTGTACATGCATGTAACCCTACATGCAGCATCCTAGTCCTGGGGGAAAAATGCATTATTTGTAACTTATTTGTAACTCATACAACGGGCCAAAATGACCTGCACCACTCCAGTTAGACTTTAAATACTACCAATATTTAATGAAAAAAGAACATTTTTTTAGTAATCATATGGGCCCCCAGAGCCTTTTTATGGTGTATATGAACACACGATTTTATAAATTAAACTATTATAACCATCGTTCCTTTGCAACTGACTTCATAACACTAATAGTTTTGTAC
Source organism: Crassadoma gigantea (assembly GCA_032360845.1). Taxonomy (NCBI): domain Eukaryota; kingdom Metazoa; phylum Mollusca; class Bivalvia; order Pectinida; family Pectinidae; genus Crassadoma; species Crassadoma gigantea. The sequence goes on from JAULCA010432867.1 coordinate 3,108, forward strand.
CAAATAAAGTTCAGAAGCACACAGCTAGCTATAGATGGACAACTATCACATCGCATTTGCCTCTGCTACCACTGGGTAATTATACTTTTGATTAAACTTACTGTATATGTCAGTTTACCATTTAGTGATTGAGATTATTGTTGCTAAGACAACCAATGACTAGATACATAGTAATACTGTGAATGAGTCTATGTCACTGTAATAAATATTAAGCATAATGTACTCAGAATACATTAGAAATAAAAAAAAAGCAAATATTCCGAATAGTGACCAAATGTATGTGGTATTTTTTTTAATTACTGTAGGGGTGTTAAAAAATATACATTAGTTCCATACAGTTACCCCTACTCCACATTCATTTAAGAAATGAATTTTATTTTTTCAACATTCATGAGGTCATAACAATACTGGGTTTCTGGACATATTACAGGAGTGTTCTTTAGTTACAGCAGTTGACGCATTTGGAAGTTTTATCTGATAATATAACGACCAATTATACAATCATAACGAGGATTCTCTTCCATGTGTAGTTATAAATAAAAATAATGTTGTTTGTTTCAAAAATGTAAGATTCACTTATTTTGTCTAAGTAAATGTCAGTTATTTTTGACGGGTTAAGACGACAAGGAAACTACTGGGCCCGTGACACGCCAATGCTTGAACTTGTTAACCTCAATTTTGTTAAGAGAGTGTATGCATACAACAAACATCATAATTGCGGTAGTTTAAACACATGGACTTTTAAAGAATCCTTTGTCACTTAGTTCAAGAAGACCAGTAGCAATAGGCATTATTTTCTTTGTTTGTGTTTATTACTACACAGTGTTAAGGTCAATGTTGTTATGCAAATATGAATGGGATTTTCAGAAATGCTTTCAGGCATACCAAAATTGTTGTAACAATTACGTGATATTTACTATTTCTTTACAATATGCTTGATGCAAAGTCATCATGATATCAAAGTTGCAAGTGAATTCTAGTTTTAAAAATTACATACAGACTAAGACTAACCAGGATTGCAATTAGTAGAATAGTCACTTTCTCTATGATAATACACTCAGCTGCATATGATCGTAGTAAAATGTTTGAAATTGTATAAAAAATAACACTGAAATCATTTACCACACAAAGGTCCCTGCATCTTACAAAATCATTGTACACACAAAAAACAATTGTACTGAAAACATAGACAGAACTTTCGTACACATCCAAGTTGAAAGTCACTACAGAAAGCTGCTGCCTGGCTGTACTTATAGTCATTAAAGAAGAAGGCCAATTCCATGGGAAATTTATTGTCCATTATTGTGCACATTATAATTGCAAAATCAAGATTTGTCCTCATTTCTATGGCCAATAACTTTGAACAAATCCTAAAAAAATCAGACATTCTATTTCATCAAAGAAACATATACATCCAAAATTGAAAATGCTCAATTAACCATAATGTTTCAGTTTGAAGGCTTGGAACACTTGCTGAGCATACAAATAGGAGTCATTTCTAAAAAAAACAATAAACAAACTGCCTTCCTATCGGTTCAAACTCCAAATCCAATTTTGACTGTAGCATGCTTACTATATTGTTTTAAGATGTACTGAAGAAACAGACTTCTTTGAAACGTTTCCATGACTGTGGTTACAAATATCTGTGAGACTTCTTAATTTGGACATGAAAGCTGTAAATTAATGGGACTGTCCCAACAGTCTTGAATCTCACATATAATTTCTAAAACAACTAAGACATGAACCATTACTGGGACTGTCCCAACAATCTAGAATCTCACATATAATTTCTCAAACTTTTAGGCATAAACTTTTACTGGCATCATGACACAAGACACAAACCATTACTGGGACTGTCCCAAGAGTCTTGAATCTCACATGCAATTTCTAAAACAAGGCATACAATTTTACTGGCATTATTTTCTCCAAGAACTTCAGCTTTCCTCCACCACCAAAACCTGGCACGTCCTTAAATGATCCTAGCTGTTAATACGACATATAACTCAAACAAACAAATAAACATCATGATGTCCCAACAGTCTTGAATCTCACAAGTAATTTTTAACACAAGACATGAACCATTTCTTGGGAGTTTCTCAACAGTACTGAATCTCACATATTATTTCGAAAACAACTAAGACACAAACCATAACTGGGACTGTCCCAAGAGTCTTGAATCTCACATACGATTTGTGAAACAAGGCATGAACTTTTACTGGCATCATGACTGTCCCAACAGTCTTGAATCTTGCATGTAATTTCTAAAACAGAACATGAACCATTACTGGGACTGCCCAATAGTATTGAATATTGCAGAACGGTATTAATCGACAATTTTAATCGACAATTATCCATGTGTGTTGTTGTATGTGATTGCAACATGACTAATTAGTCTAGGTCCGTTGTTTGATCAGAATAATGATATTGAGATCAGCAAGCGTTCAAAACATCTAGATTTTATATATTCACTGTAACAACATATGGTCACTGCTGGTCAAGTTAACTTGTTAATCTCATTAGCCTGGCAATAACTGTGTCAGTGGCTAAGTGGAGTCAGATTTTGCCCTTCATCATTGAAATTATCCTCAGTTTGGGGCAGCAAAGAGGGTAATAGAAGACTAACGACAAGGAGTAGTAGTGAGCCGATCATCGATTATAATAAAAAATCAATCGATTGGAAACAATTTCAGCGGCAATCGATTATAAACAAACAAAAAAAAGAACTGTGCACTCCGCTTTCGGGTATTATTGATTCGAGATATGAAAGCCTGAAAGCATATGAAAGTCTTCTTTCATTTATTAGTTATGACCAAGGTTAAAGTTTTGGAATAGTAGGTCAAACTAAAATTGGGAGACATCACATGAAATGAATTAACTATATATTATGATGTCAAAGTAATGGAAGTTTCGGTTTCGGTTTTAATGTCTTTATGAAATATTTTTCTTTTCTTTTAATGGAGTTTAATTTATTTTGTAAAAGGAAATATATGTATTTCTGTATTATCACTATTCTGGTATATCTATATATGTTGCTTGCTTGTGTACATAACCCTGAGCCTGCAATGTTACATATGATGGCTGTCATGGGTGTCTGAGTTACCACTAACAAGTCAGGTTTGATTCAACCCAAGCCCAAAAATGTGTACCCCATACTAGAAAACTGTTTTTTATTGACTTTACCTTTCAGTCAAGAAAGAAAGCTGTTTGTCTATGTTGGTGTTTTACAGAAAATACACCAAACAAAACAAACAAAAATTAGCATCCATTAAATAGATTGAAAGAAATGATAGAATTATTGTCTTACAATTCTCATAAGGCAAGAATAATGTTTCCCTTACTTTGAGACAAGTCTAAGGTGGGGTCCCAGGATCAGGGCAAGTTAACCTGACATACTTTTTCTGACATAAAGAAGCCTCAGTTAGATATACATGTAAATATATTTGATAAAATACTTGCACTCTTTTTTATTTTAAAACTCGATTTCTATCTATTTTTTTTAATGGTCCAATAATGATGATAACTTTCTCTCTTACTGTGTATTTTCAAATTGTGGTGATTCCTGATTGATGTTTAAACTTTTTCCTTTTGAAGGTTTGAAGTTAAACCAAAAGATTTAAGATGTATGTATTTATATGCTGAAAGAGGAGTGTTGGTTTCAAGAAAATTCAAGATTATTTTTAATAGTGTTGGGAAAAGAAATCATTATCAATAATCAGAAGATGTTTGATGAAAAATTATCAATCATAATTGGAATTTCCACAATTTGGTAGATCAATTTATTTGAAATATATATTGTGTGTATAATGCTATGCATAATGACATTCAAAGTTCTGGGGCATCTATTTTAGAAGTATTCAGAAATTCAGAGTACTTCAATGTAGTTCTTGCTTTCAATCAGTCTTTTCTTCTTATACATGTAAAAAAACTGTGCTCCTTTATGTTTACAATTGCATGGCAAAGCTGCTATATAAACTAACAAGGGTGATGTATATGATTTAAAAGACAATAAATGTTACCAAGACTAAAGCGTGGGACGATTATGACATCATTATTGTGGCATAGAAACAACAACAGTTTGTTGTCAAAATGTCTATTCCATTTCTTTGCATTACATTGTCGATAATGAAGCATTTATCATAGTTTTATCAGATTGAAACCGGCATAGGTCAACATCATTGATAGGAAATGTAAATATAAGCACTGAACTGTCCTATTATTGCATAAATGGTCAGTATAAATGACAGACGTATACAGGCAAACATGCCATACTGTGCTGGGGTGCAATGTGATGTATATATGCTATGACGCATAGATCATCATGCTTATAAACATTATTTAGAATCAATACAAAACAATCTTGAACAATTTGTGAAATAGTTAAATGTAATTGTTTTTGTTTTGAAACAAAATGTACCTAAAAAGACATAGTTACTTTTGATATGAAAACATCAAAAAATGTGATACACGAAGTTTAAGCTGTATTGTATTTCCAGTGTTAGATTTTAAAAGATCATTTTTATGTATTCCATATAATGCTACCAATGTATGGTAAAATGAATCAAGTTCAAATTACAATAATGGTGAATGAACTGCAGTTCATTTATGATCAAAGGAGCCACACCAACCCATTAAGCTTTGTTGTCCTTTAAATCACAGGTACATAGGTCAAGTCAAATACTGTGAAATAGTCTTATTTTAATTTTTAACATCACTTGTCATATACTTATGCACGGATACAACAATGAAATTGACAGAAATGGGCTTTAAAACATGGGGTTTCTGGTTGTTATAATAAAGAGTACCACATCCAGAAACCTGTTTTTTTTAAACGCATAAGTAGACAAGAAGCGATGTTAAAAATTAAAATTAGACCGACTGATTATAAAAATTTATGTCCTGACTCCATGTACCTGTGCTTTAAATCAAACGGAAAAATAAAACAGAAATGAAGGCCCACCTTCGCTTTGACATTGGCATGGTGAAATACAAGTTTATACGATTTCTGAATTCTATAAATTTTGGCTTTCAAAATGTTGAAACTTAGCTTTCGTTCGATGATTTAGATAAGAAATATAGAGTGATTTTAAGAAATAAAGATGAAAGGATTGGGGGAGTTGATTCATTTTCAAAACGTTTTATCAATGAATGTGCCTGTAAGTACATCAGCAGAACAGAAATATATTTATCACTTCAGAATTTGTAATAATCTTAAAAATAATCCGTCAAATGTCACTTATAAAGCAATTTAGTTTAGCCTGGGCCATTTTTTGAACACTGAAAACGTCAAGTAAGTGAATAACATGCATGACTCTCAGTCGCCCCAGTCGAAGCATAGAGCTTATATACTTCATTAGGACGATTTCATTAGAAGAAACGAATGTTTTACTATTGTATGCTATGCTTTTTCTACTTAGATCTTGGAATTATTACCTTGTTTCGCTGGATGCGGCCGGTCAGCTTGGCGTCATACGGGAAATCTGGAAATTATCTGTTCCGAATGTTTGATTATGTATTCGGTGTATTCAGCAAGAATGGTACCAATTGGCATTGTTTTTACGGTAAAGAGATAATGAAACAACACAAGAAGTACCGACTGATGTGACATTCGGAATTTCTACAAATTATTCCTTCGCAGGACATTTGAAGTTGATTTAGCCCTATGTAATTATCAGGACCCAATTATGTCCCAACAGTATAAGTCAGGTCCCAACAACACGTAGTAATAACTGACAGATGTCCCAATAATTACTTGCTCCAGAGTGATCTCTCTCTCTCTCTCTCTCTCTCTCCGACAGTGATTGTCCTCTCTCTTTTTCATGAATCATGAATCAATTATATTCTCGATATAATTAAACGTGCAACTGTTCGTCGACCTACTAACATAACACAGAAGTATTTTTCATTGTTTTATTATGGTTTTAAAGACGAATCAGTACATTTCAGTGACAGAAATATTAACTCACCTGTATAAATTAAATTTTCAAAGAGGTATGGCGGGTTGCTATGCCTATTTCCCTAAAATATCATTCGCTAATGCGCGCGTCCAACCGTGCACTGTTATGACGCGTCCTCAGGTATACAGGTAGCTCTGTCGGAATCCCGTGTATACAAATAGATTATTGTAAAACAGACGATTGTAAGGCCATGACAACTTTGCTTTGCTTTTTTTATTCTGACGCAGCTATTCCATATATTGTATTTCGGCATCATTTGTTTAAATGATAAATAAAAACACTGGCACCAATTTAAACCCAAGAAACAGCTGTCAAAGTTTTGAGAAACTTGATAATGTTTTTCATGATTTTGAGCACTTTCCGAAAGGAGGACCACTTTTCCATCATACGATTTGTTTTTACGTATTACATCACGAAATCCAAATGGTTATTTCAAAGTTGGTCCTCGGATTAGAAAGTATTAAAAAATATGTTTTTAAGTCTTGGAAACCCTGTCACTTTCATAGATATAGTGAATATGGCTATATTTACAGTATTATATTAACAATACCGAATATCACAACAGTTCAAAAATTAATACTCAATTGGTTTTATATCCATTACATGCATTTTCGCTACTAAAAATAATTTATTCATCAATATTTTTTTCCGTTTAAAAAAATGCCGACTTAGGGAAATATGGGCAGTTTTCCGCCATTCCTCTTTCTATATATTGTATAAGTCACGAGTACAAATTCTTTCAACGCATACATTTCTGATGAGTATTAACTACATACATTTCTGTTGAGTATTAACTACATATATTTCTGTTGAGTATTAATGATATACAAAACTGAAGTGTCACAACATTTTCATAGTACTCTGCTCACCTAATCAAGACCTTACAGCTCATCAGTACACAAATAAACACGTTCATACATTACACAATACTTCACAGTATTTATAACTCAATCCGGCTACAGTTGAACCGATCCCGCTGTGAAAAGAATACTATAAAATGTTTAAGTGGTTAACACACGGAATTATATTAGCTACCTATGTCCGTGGTTAACCTTATCTCTCGAAATAAAAGCCACCCCCTCTTTCCAACCGCACCCCAGAAATGATTGTAACATCTCAAGTCCCTGTGGACGCAGGGGCGTCCTTTGCCAGGGTGTCTAGTTTCTTCTACGAAATCGTATAAGTTATATCAGAGACGCATATATTACAATATGTCAAATATACATAAGGTACGCAGATAATCAACCAATTCGTATGTCAGGTAGTGAAATCGAAAAGTCAAATAAGAGATAATTAGTGTTCATTCCGTATTTTCAAAGATTAACTTATTTCATTTCTCTAAGCAGGAATTTATTTTTAAAATCATAATCACCTTAACTCAGCGGGAGTCTCCAACCCTACCGGTACTTCACTGTTCGCCCCTGGGCAACTAGCCTGAACTCACGCCGTAAACCGCCTGTACTTAATATGATACCACGGACTTAGATAGCAAATATAATTCCGTGATTATACTATGTAAAAGATTCAGCTATCGTTTTTACGTCTCTGATAAGGCACTTATATAACTGTTTCTTTGATTTTTGTTAAAAAATAAACATCGGGACGGATAAAGCAGAGGCGTATAAAACCAGTATATTCGTAGTACATACACTAGTATAGTTTATATGTCACTTGTTAAAGGATTTTGAAAGATTTTGGGACAGCTTTTGGAAGTGATGTCTTTTGTGTTGAAGTCATCACGCCAAAAGTACGAAGCTCTTTGAAGTGGCTCCACGGATGTAAACTATATCTAAGTCCGCGGTGGCTCTAAATGTAAATTGAAGAATATCGTTGATATCACCCGGGACTGTTTTTGAGTATACTTGAGATTTTGGTTTTTAATGATGTGCATCGTTTTTTTAACATATTAAGTACTACTTGCATGTACTATGGAAACAGAGTAAAAATAATGATTTGAATCTATTGACTATGATTAATAATACAACAAACCATCACTCCTATACGGGCTACCATCTCTTAAGTTTTCTATGAAGAATTTCTTGGCTGCATTTCATTACTAGCTTATCTCCCCTTAGTTAAGAACTCTTGAATCATACATCCCAGTGATCAAAATTGTTAGAGTTAGAATTATTTTCTTAATTATTAAATATTCTAAACGCTGAAAGTCGACATCACTCCCGTCATTAATTTGAAA